>CM076582.1:262210901-262430242 GCA_034641835.2 Pinus albicaulis | reverse complement strand
AACCCAATGAGGAAGAGAGGACACAAAAATCTCTTTCCATTTAGGCTCAAGTCTTAAATCTGGAGTTAGAGAATGGAGCCAATGTAGATACTCATTGAGGCATTCATCAAAATGTTGCATATTATGCAACTTCATAGCCAAAAGAGTGATGGTAGTGATTTCATTAGTGATTTGTGGAAACCCAATGAAATTTACTTGAATCCCATACAAAAGAAAACCTATCATATTATTTACAGGCAGATGAGTTACTGGATCCATATAAGTACTACCATCAGCATTCAAAATGACTGATTGTTCCCATTGTGTGATAAGAGTAGGATCTTTCAAAGTTTCTGCTTTCAACCAGGAATCAAGGGTGCCTTCAAACCCACCAATTATTCTTATGGTTGCATTAATGGGACCAATATCATCAGCAAGATATGTTATATAACAAACTATCATGGAATGTAACATATACATGACTTCAGCTTCTGTACAGTTGTCTATGTTCCAAGAGTAGGTAGAATTAGCAGACCAATCTTTGTGATATTCGGCTTTGATAATGTCTCTACGGTCAGGAGCAGGATTTCATGTAGACTCTGATCTAGATCTAGAGGAAGTAGCAGGAACTTGGGTTGCATCTAGATCTGCAGATGTTTCAATACCGAACTGTGAATAGAAAAACTATTTACACATGCTTCCAGTTCCTCAAGTTCTGGAGCATCAATCTTATGAAGACTTGTTTCTGGCTCATCTTTTGGAGTTTCAGATTCTTTATCAAACCCTTGAAGGAATTCAGACAGACGGACAACATGAGTATCTATATCCTTTTGTGCTTTACCAAAGAAACTGGGATTAGCAAAAGGAGAATAGTTATAAGTAGCATCCACTGGAGGGAAACTGATAGTACTAGGTGCCTTTATTAGACTTTCAACATAAGATGTGATAGTGTAGGGAAACAACACCTTAGGATCTGAAAACAAAGTGGAGGATTTATAAGCCTCTGTACCAGTGCTAGGACGTTTCTTTAATGACTCAATTCCAGTAGAGACGTTATAAACCTATTTCTTTATTATGTCAAGGCTAGAGTTTACCTTGACCAATTCCTTACCATGAGCAACTACAGCTTCATGGATCTTCTTATCTGTGTTTAGGGTAAGTCTATCAAGACTTTGGGCAATAGCCTGATCATTCTCTATGAGTACCTTCATACTCTCATTCAGACAAGTAGTATTATAGTCTTGTTTTTGCAAGAATCTGCTAATCATCAATTTCATCTCAGAGTTGGCTTCATTAACAGAGGAGAATTCTTTCTTCAAATATTTTTCCAAAATGGAGATTGCCAAATTCGTCCAGTTGGTTGCAGAAATTGATTCCCTTACAGATAATGATGATTCATCAACATGAGATGGAAGCAACTTATACATCTTACCATCTTTTTGTCTAATTACAAAATTTCCCCAAGGAGGAAATTCTGTATCTGTTTCAAGCATTGAACCATCAAGAAGTTCCCATTTATGCTTGCTGGGTGTTCCAGTTCTTATCATGTTTACATTAAACCGCAAGTAAACTTCTTTAATCAAATTTTCCCCTTTAGTTCTAACTACTATCAAGGACTTAGGAAAATTGGGCTTGGATAGCATAGACTGTATTTTAGGAGAAAATACTAGCAATTGTAATGGAGATGGAATAACAACAGGATGTTGTTCCAACCCCGAATCAATATATTCATCAGATTGTTTGATCCTTTTTTATTTGGCTTCATTTCAGAATTGTTTGATCAAAGAGTCTTCAATTTGATTTATTGAAGGATAGTACCATTCATAGAATGATATCCACTGGTTGTTAGCTTGCATCCAAGCTTTCCATTCAGAATCATTTTGAAAATTAAATTCTTTCCTATCCTTTTTATCCAAAAGTTTTACTTCTTGTATGTACAAATGTTCCTTTTCATGAGTGTAGATGTCCCAGCTGAACATCTTCTTTTTCCAAGGATCTTCTGGATCATAAGGCCCTATGCCTTTGAATATTTTCAGAAATGCAATAATTTCTGAATCAGAAGGAATTTCAACAGACTTTGGAATTTTATCAATTGGATTTCATCTGTAAGAAGGAATAACTGAAGGATCAACAAAACCTAGACCACGGGATGTAGTCGGTGAAACAGACTGTACAAGGAGATCTTCATGTACATTAAAAAATGTAACTTGCTTATAAGTTTGTTCTGAAGAATCTGAAGAAGGAACAAAATTAATCATATTTATTATCCTGGACTGATCAGATGTTTTTCCATGAGGCTGAGGAGGATCTGAGGAGAATTGACAATGTGTTTTTGAACAATGAGGGTGATCACAGACTGATGCTAAAACTGGAGGATTTACATATTGTACAGATGCAAATGGAGAAATCATAGGAGGTTCAACAAACCATGCTTTTAATTTAGAATAAATGTCTGGATTGATTAAAACCATAGGTTCCTTTGAAGATATGGACTGAGTTTGTGAAAGAGTCGGAATCAAAGATGAGGTAGAAGATTCACCATGCTCAACTGTTCTTCTTCTTGGAAATTTAGTGACAACTTGGTCATCAGACTCAGAGATAATAGATTCGGCAATTGCAATTGGCTTTCTAGTATTGCGTTTCCAATTAGTTACCCATTCATCTGGAGGAGTTAGTGATCTCTTGGAGACTGATAATGGGGCAACAGGGTTGCAGGCAGAATCATACTGGATTAATGTGACAGTGCCAGATCTTTGTTCAGGGGCATGTAATACAGCTGGAATAGTTGTGTTATAAAACCGAACACAAGTAATATAAAAAATAGTCAAATTTTTGGACTTTCTTGCCATGATGACTATTCCTTTGTTAGAACAAAAACATATTCAAGCTGCTTTAAAGTCTGGTTACAAGTATGTCCATCTGGGGATGGTGAGATTAGGCCTCAATGCTCTTCATAGAAAAGGTCAAATGACATTTGTTTTCTCGGCCTTGCTTGATAATCGTTGGACATCCTTAACAAAAGCCCTCATTGGTGGTATTGAGACTACTTTGAATTACTCCATAAGATCCATATTGAATATTATATCCCAAGAAATCAATCATGGATCTGAAAAGTTTCATTTTTGGCTCAGACAAAACAATACCCATTTCTTTTACTCTCTTCAAAAATATCCTGAGATGTTTAATGTGTTCAAGAATATTGTCTGAGTGAATTAAAATGTCATCTATGTATTTCTTCAAAAATTCATCCATCCCTTCAAAGGTTTCATCCATTATCCTTTGGAATGTAGAGGGCGCATTTATCAAGCCGAAGGGCATGATATTCCATTCATAATGACCCTGTGGGACAGAAAAAGTTGTTTTCCACTTATCTTCTTCTTTAATACCTACTTGCCAAAATATTCATTTAAGATCAAATTTTGAAAAGATCTTGGATTTTGAAATTTGAGCAAGTATCATTGAAGGCTTAGGAAGAGGATAAGCATCATAACCAAGGTTAGTTGTCAATTATAAACCTTTGAAAAACATACTTGATTATGATTCTTATCCTCTTCCTAAGCCTTCAATGATACTTGCTCAAATTTCAAAATCCAAGATCTTTTCAAAATTTGATCTTAAATCAGGATTTTGGCAAGTAGGTATTAAAGAAGAAGATAAGTGGAAAACAACTTTTTCTGTCCCACAGGGTCATTATGAATGGAATATCATGCCCTTCGGCTTGATAAATACACCCTCTGCATTCCAAAGGATAATGGATGAAACCTTTGAAGGGATGGATGAATTTTTGAAGAAATACATAGATGACATTTTAATTCACTCAGACAATATTCCTGAACACATTAAACATCTCAGGATATTTTTGAAGAGAGTAAAAGAAATGGGTATTGTTTTGTCTGAGTCAAAAATGAAACTTTTCAGATCCATGATTGATTTCTTGGGATATAATATTCAATATGGATCTTATGGAGCATTCCACTTCTGGACCCTGGTAGCCCTTGGAAGTTATCTAAAGCTAAGTCACACTTAGAAGTCCTTTAATGGCTCTGCAACCCTTACCAATGAGTCTATAATGTCCAAGGTAGTCGAAATTGACTAACCACACTCTTATAATTGTCGAATATAGCTCAAGATAGAGTGTAAACAAATTTTGTCCAGTGACCCATAAATCAGCTACACTAATTTTGTAGCAATTTCACTTAACTGGAGTTTATTTTGGAAAACCACCCAAAAATGGTGCACCTACAATATTTTTGCCAGCTAAACATTGAAAAAGCCATGAGATTAAATTCGGAGAGGTAGGGTGGCCACATGCTAACCCAAACCATGGCCTGACCGCAACGGTCGGTGGGACCCACACTTTTAACTAGGGTTACATTCATTTAACTCTAGTTTAAACTGTGTAATATTAGATGGATTAATGGTCACATAAAACCGTGGCATGTGACAAGCTCCAAAAAAATTGGTGGTCTCGTGGGTTAATGGTTGGATTTTATCCCTTGGCCCTGGCCATAGGTTGGAGACCACGTGGGGAGGGGCTGGCCCCTCCGAACCCCCAAATGTGACTGCGTTAAACTTTAAGTATAATCCGCAACACATAAGGGTTAAGAACCACTGCTTAGATGAGACAGTAAGGTGATGGCATTCTATGCGGGAGTTCAGTGTTTGATCCTTCAGCCCTCCACCAAAATTTTAGAACGTTGTTCCTGGGCCACGTGGTGGCCTCTGGGCCTATGACGTGGCAGCCACTGATTTCCCAAAAAAGAAGACATACAGTCCATCTGTCAAATAACATGCTGACACTTGTCCTCCAACTACTGGCCTGAGGGGAATCTTCCTGGAATATTCTAGGAATATTCCCTGGAATATTGTTTTTGCTGAATAGTCAAATGCCCAGTCAAACTTGGTTAAAGGTCGAAAATTGCAGTTTACTAGCCGTTTCAAATCACGATAACTTCTTCATATGGTGTCGGTTTTTCAAACTGTTCACGACACCAGAATCAGGAAGAGGAGATATATCCGGTCACTCAGGTTTGACACACTTTCAATCACTTTGAAGTTTGAGCTATCAGTTGGATCCTTCATCCAAATCTGATCATTCCTGGATTCCAATACCTGCACACTTAAAAGAAATGTTAGATTCATAAAGAGAACTAGATTGATTCTTGTCATCTTGCTCTTTTAAGATATGTTTCCTTTATTCATCTTACTCTAATAACATAGATGGTTGTTTCATGTCTTCAACCTCTTTAGTCAACTCTATTGTTGCAAACATGTTTTCCAACATTTGATTTGGGTATGGAGGTAGGCATCTCTTCTCACTGAAAAACAAATCATCAATAATATGGTTTTTATGCATCATATTGAACCACTCTTTATGAGATACATAAATCTCATCAAATTTTACTGCATACGTCTCTACATTAGAGAGACTTTCTTCATAAGAAAATTGAGATTATACATCAATGGTTGTTTCTTCATCATCACATGTTTTAATATCAACTACCAGAACACATTCATCATCCGTTATTCTAGCCTCAATGTTTCCATCTTTAGTTTCACAATCCATTATGAGAATGAAAGCACAATCATCATTTTCAAGAACAATACTTGCATCAATTTCAGCTTCATTCAAACTGTACTTCATTTCTAAAATATCCCACAATGGTTTTCCATTCTAAATCTCACCATATTCATGTCGTATATTAAATAAGATGTTTTCGTCTAATGAAAATGTTATAAGATGTAATGTTGATGCATCTCTACTCATATCATGGTTCGAATTAACAAAATCATCTTCAACATCATTAAATAAATCTACCTTCCATAGTATTGTTTTCATTTCAATTTCCGAGAATTCATCATTTATAGCTGAGAAAGAGGGTAGATCTAGCATTAACATTTTTACAATTTCTTCAAATTCTTGACTTTGTTGATATGGATCCGCGTCCTGGTCAGCATCATATCCTTCAACTTCAACTCGAAACACTTCATATTCAATTGAAAAATATATTGGTTATTCCCTTTCACTTTTCCTCCTATTATATTTGAGTTCTCTCAATACTGTTTTAGGCATATTTGTTGACCAATCACTGAATTTTCCACCAAACCAAATTCAAAAGCCTCTAAAAACTCCTCCATTGCAACACAAATAGTCGAATATTCTTGTCTCTTTTTCCAGACTTCTTGGTCCCACGCACAACGAGCTTCCTTGACCTTGAATTTAATTTTCTTTACTGTTAACTCTGCTAACACCACTTACCTAGGATAATTCCTTTCCATTGTCATCCCAAAGCCCAAAAATATTTTGTGCGCGATAGAACAAACCTCAAAATTTATCCACACATGCTTAAGGCACTAGAATCATTCAACAATCCACACAAAAATAAATTCTTCATTAGGTTTCGGTTAGTAGGTCTCGCCAGACAACAAATTTCTCATTTTTTTTCAGCTATCAACAAATTTGTGCAAGAAATTTGCACCTAAATTTTGAATCTATCCATGAAGAGGGACATAAATAACTCCTCTATGACATGAAAACCTCTTCCACACTGCACCATGAAAAACTTAAATAGTGGCCACTTCTCCTTCAATGCATGCTAGTTCTTTGCTTTAGGTAGTCATCTTAGCCGGACAACTACCACAAGAAACCACACATAGCCTCACACTCCAACTAGAAAATCAAGGTTGTGTCTCTCCATCAAAAAATCTCATTTACTGATAAATATGCATCTAGTGTTGCGTTACTTTCCATTGGCATGTCCCAGTATGGGGCCAGCCAAGTTTGCAGATCTATTCCACAAAAAACATCTCCAAATTTCAACAGATCTAGTCGTAAAAGAAGTATGTGCCCTCTGAGAATGATTATTGGATTGCATTTAAAATATTTACACACCATATTATGGCTTTAATATTCTTCAAACATATGAACAAAATAAAAAAAAATGTTCTTTGATAATCTACACCACCCCAGAACAATAGCCAACAACTTGCAAAATATTCTTGGGGAGTCGTTGTCTTCAAAAAATGGGTCCTTGTGTTCACACAATGATTTTGGATCACTGCAATACTAATTTCTACAACCACAGATAACAAAGAACTTCAAAGGGATAATCTCATCAGTGCAACATATCCACTCCCAATGGACTAGTGTGCTTCTCTGCACACATCAATCTCCTCTCTACACTAGTGACCTTTGTCCACTCTGTAGTACGCTCTCACCCAAACGCAGTAAACTCCAGGAGATTGAAATCCCACAAACAAGAGCACTTTAGCCTGATTATGATAATATTCAACCAATACATCCGAGAAATTTCTCATTCATCAAATTACTCCAACTAAACAATGCTAACTTAACATGATTTTTAATGGCTTCAGGCACTAAAAAAATTCAATCAGGCACTGCACTCTTTCTAGCACATTAATGTATATTACATTCGAAGTCATATTTTTTGGTGTACATGCACCTAGATTCGCTTTAGTCCAACGCTAGAGATTGCAAGAAATGTGCACTTTTCATTAGCTAGTTAACTCGAGTGTTGTACATGCACATAGTGAGCATTAATTAACTTTAGTTCAATTCTAGATATTTCATTTGATGTACACTTGCCTTTAGCCAATTAACTCGAGTGCTTACATGTGGTGTGCACTTGTCTTTAGTTAGTCAACTCTAGTGCTTGCGTGTGGTGCATGTGCACATTAATAGAACATAAAGCACACTTATCTTCAGTTAGGTTTAACTATCCATAGTTATGTCATGTACAACTAAGCTTAACTTAGTTGCTTTATATATTAATTATCAAACCAATATTGATGAATCGATTTTATTCTCAATTCTAATTTTTTATTTTTCCAACTTGGCAATTTTGTGCAATTATTCTTCAACTAGATCCATATTTATGCTCTAATAATTTTACATTGTAATAGAGCACATAGATATGCAATCAATGCACACGCAATTTTTATTTGCAGGTTCAGAATATTGAAGAAGCAACAAATAATGGAGTCTAAATTGGAGTTTCCAAAATCGGAAATTCATACCCCATATAATTACTTCGAATGGAAGTCAGTGATTCTACTTCATATTAGAAGTAAAGGCTTATTTCGAGTAACCATGGAAATAGAATTTGAACCAACAATGATACTGTAGAAAACAAGATATTTCAATCACATGGACGATGCCTTTGGCATCTTATCTTTATTTATCTCTCTATAAATGCTATTTCATGTTGAATCATGTTCAACTCAAAATGAAGTATGGAAAAATTTGGAAGGATTGTTTGAAAAACAGGATGAAATGCGGGGTCACATTCTCAAAACTGAGTTAAACTCGTTAGATTTGAGAAATTTTAAGAACATTCAATATTTCTTCACAAGCTATAAAGGCTTGTTGCTTTAGCTAAAAGGATGCGGGATCAGCAAATCCAAGAAAGAAATCCAGTTGATTCTTTCCATTCTATCAAAACTTGGTCCAGAGTATGCAATATTCATCTCTACTTTCCACACAGTAAGATCTGCAACCGGTGCAGCTTGGAAGATGCCCTCACTGGATTATTTTATTCTGTATTTGATGCATGAGAAAGAAAAGTTCATCAAAATGGGCACACTTAAAAATTCCAAAGCCCATGAAATTACTGTGCATAAAAAAGGAAACACAGATTCCAAAAACCATCGAAAAGGGAAAGGGAAGAAGGATCTTGATCCAAGAAAGGGAGGAAATCTGAAACCCCCTGATGGATCATCTAGCTCAAAGGAAAGGAAGGGAATGAAAGGGAAATCAATGTGCAATTATTGTCACCGTGGTTTTCACCCTGAATCTGCATGCATGAACAAGACTATAGATATTATGGCATAGACACTCGTACAACAGAATATTCGTGACCACATTCCTGATAATGCCAAGAAGAAGTCTGGAGAAAAAGCACCAGAACCAAGAGGTAATGCGCATGCTTTGATTGCTCTTCATTATACACCACAAGAATGGATCATTAATTCAGGAGCTTCACATCATACGACTTCTTCAAAGGAATCATTTTCTTCTCTACATGCATACTGAGGACCTCCTATTATCATGGGGGACAATTCTACTGTTGCAACAACTAGACAAGGAAGAGTGCAATTCGAAGATGGAAGTTTTGAGAATATATTGCATATTCCAAGGCTTTCTGTGAATCTTCTCTCAGTATATCACATGACACACACAGGTAGCGGAAGGAAAGTGGAATTTACCCCAGATTCCATGAGAATTTATGACATGAAAACCAACTTGAAGATTACATCTGGAAAGGTAAATGATCAATCTCATCTCTATACATTTTCTGATTTTTATCCTCAATCAATTCTATTTTGTTACTTACGCATGCAAATGAATAAAGTAGGATTTAGCACGAGAGATTTGGGCACTTGAATTTTAGATATCTGCAGCAACTTAGCAAGCAAGGGATGGTCAAAGGATTTCCGACCATTTAATTTTCAAATGGTGTTTGTAATGGATGTGCTCTTGGAAATCATCCACAAGGCAAGGAAAGGAGAGTCTCTTCACCTTTGGAACTTGTACACAGTGATCTCATGGGTCCATTTCGATTTCTTTCAATGATCAAAGCAAGATATGTGTTGTCATTTATATATTATTACACAATATTCACTTGGGTTTACTTCTTGAAACTCAAGTTTGAAGTTTTTCAATATCTAAATATTTTCAAAGAGTATGTGGAAAATCAATCTAGAAAATGCATCAAGATACTCCGCACAAATAATGGGATGGAATATGTCAACAAATATATCGAGAATGTTTGTAATAAAGCAAGCATATAGTTGCAGCATACATTTCCTTACACTCCACAACAAAATGGGGTGGCTGAAAGGAAGAATCGAAATTTGAAAGAGATGGCCAATTGCATGTCGCATGCAAGATATCTTTCGTAAAAATTGTGGGTTGAAGCTATAAATTGTGCCTCATACATCCAGAACATATATCCTCATAAATATGTTACTAGAAAGACACCTTTTGAGGCTTGGAATAGCATGCAACCTGAAGTCAGTCCTTTCCACATTTTCGGATCTTGAATATGGGCCCTCATTCCTACAGAGAAGAGAAAGTCTTTGGAGCCTCAAGGTAAAGCATGCATGTTTGTTGGATATTCTTACAAAGTCAAAGGGTACAGATTGCATGATATCAACGCTGAAGAGCTCCTTATTGAAAAGAGTGTAAAGTTTGAAAGATATTTTACATGCATCAGTAGATGAACTTGTTACCAAGTTTCCATCACCACTCATTGATGAGAATGCAGACGAAACTTCAAATCAGAATTCTGATGAAGATGAGCCCTTTCATGTGACTCAATTCTAATTGTTTTTTTTCAAATTGGCAAGTTTGTGCAATTGTTCTTCAACTAGATCCATATTTGTGCTCTAATAATTTTACATGGTATGAGAGCTACAAGGGTTTGGAGAAGTTGGATGAAAAAAATTTTGCTGCTTTGAAGAGCATAGAATTGGAAATAGCTTAGAGATTTGTTTTGTGGGTCAAAATATTGGAGAATTTCCGTAGTGGAGTTCTCATCTTCAACGATTCTTACTCCATACAATTACTATGAATGGAAGCCAATGATTTTTCTTCAGCTTAGGAGCAAAGGCTTGTACCAAATAGTAATGGGAATTGAGACAGAACCAATGTCAAAGGATGAGAAGTTAGATTGGCTTAATAGATGTGACATGGCTTATGGAAGACTGTGTCTATCTGTGTCTTGTGATATTCTTTATGAGATCAAAAATATTGAATCACCACATGAAATTTGGACTCCATTGAAAGTATTATGTGGTGATGGAAATGATCTAGAAGAACACCATTTGAAGGAAAAGAGATCGAATTATTATAGCAGTCATCAAAGTGGTGAAGACTCCAATAATGTGGAGAAATATTCTCAAGACAGTGTTGAAAAAGAAGACTCTGCTTCTTCTAATGTTAATGAACCTGTTGTAGATGAGAATTTTATCTTGTCAAATAAAAATACGTTGCACATGAGGAAATATCTTCCTCTGCTAGTGATGAAGACACTACTTTCAAAAACATAGAAGAGGACATTGATTCCTCTACTATTGATGATGCTGATGATGCAGATCCGATGAGGTCTCAATTTAATGATGCCCCACATGCAATCTTAGTCACAGAGCCATGCATGCCCATGCATGCATCCAAGGAGGAATCTATAACACCATTTATGGTCATGCATGCATCCAAAAAGGTATCTCTAAAGCCACACATGCACATGCATTCACCCCTAGAGACAATTGTTTGCATTCATGCATATAGGGTACATGAATTTGATCGTCAAATGCATGACGACGTTGTAGGCAATCCATATTGGCATGAAACCATGTACAAAGAAATTCAATCCTTGATCCAAACATGGGAGTTGATACCTCTACTTCAAAAAATGAAGCTTATTCCTCCAGATCCATGATGGGATCATCGATCTTCAGTACTACCCGAGTTTTGAGCAAACTGCTAATATCCTCACAAAGACTTTCACTAAGAATAAGTTTCAATTCCCGCAAGATCGTCTCGGGGTGAAGGACATGACTGCAGTTGTCTTTTATCTACTTTTGCATTATATTTTGAGGGCGGTTTTCTATCAACTGGGTTTTCCCTCTTTCCTCTTTTAATGCATTATATATGGATACCTAAAATGGCCATGTTGCTGGGACTCATTCATTTTGCATCACACTCACCTAACTTATTCTTAAGTGGGGGTGTTGGTGTACATGCACCAAGATTAGTTTTAGTTCAACTCTAGATATTGCATGCAATGTGCACTTGTCTTTAGCTAGTTAACTCGAGTGTTGTACATGCACATAGTTAGCATTAATTAGCGTTAGTTCAACTCTAGATATTGCATGTGATGTGCACTTGCCTTTAGCTAGTTAAATCAAGTGCTTACATGTGGTGTGCACTTGGCTTTAGTTAGTTATTCTAATGGTCTCCTCATCTCCTCATTATTCAAACTAACAAATGGGTTCTCTTCAAGTGCAACTTCATGTTGGTTGTCACAACACGCATCAGTCACAAACCCATTCATACACCCAACAATCACCTAATACCAACTTTAAATTAAGAAGGGACAAGACATGAAAGAAATGCATAGCTCCATGTGAGAGTAGCTCAATTTGGAGAATGTCTACACATGACACTTCTATCCTTCACCAAATTATTAGTACATAAATAATATTGGAAATCTGTTGAAAATTGAATAGATGTTTTTAAGAATAGGCCTATTATTTATGAGAGGAAGTTAATTTATATTCCTTAAGAATAATCTTACCATTCACCAAATCATTTGTAAATAAATAATATTAGAGATCTATTGAGAAATTGTTGAGAAATTGAATAGATTCCTTAAAAATAAGATTCAATGTAACTAATACAACAATTCTCCAATTATACAATAATCTAAAGAATTCTATATTTGTCATTTATTCCAATTTTATTTTCCCCAGGCCTCTGTAAATGCTCAAATTTATATTGAAGCTCTATTCGACTATGTTTTTATTGACTGAAACTCCCACATAATATTTTTGGTAAAATGAATTTCACCACATATCCTATTTTTTAATAGATTCAACAACATATCATATTTGTTAATCACCAAAAACAGTGAGAAGAGATGATATGTTCAACTCGTTGCACCCAGAGGCGCATGTCTTGTATGACCTCGATGTGTAAGTATGTTGAAAGCCAAAATAACAATAATTTGGAAAACCATATAAATAAACAAATAAAAATCCATTAAAAAATAAATTTATCAAAATATGAAGAGGTTTAAGAACACTAAAAAAAAAGTGGTAAATAAATATAAATATAAATAAACTAAAGGTATGGTAAATAAATAAAACCTTTTTTCTTTATATATTTACTCCATAAAACTCTATATTTATAAAACTCAAAAAAATGTTTTATTTAGGTGAAGCCTATGGGCCAAATACCATGGGACAAATACCATGGGCCAAATACCATGGGACAAATACCATGGGCCAAATACCATATTTATAAAAGAGGTATGGTAAATCAATAAATATAAAAGAGGTATAAATAGGTAAGGTAGATAAATAAAAATATATCAAATAAAATTAGAAATCAACATCTAATTATATATGAATTCTATGGCCTAAATACCATGGAATAAATTATTATTAATAGCATGCAAAAAAAAGATATTAACCGGTACATTCCATTATGATCCCGAAGTGTAAGTATGTCAGAAGCCAAAATAAAAAAAACTAAAAATAAAATTAAAAATAAAATCTAAATAATTTCGATTTAAAGAATAACTTACACAACCATATAAATAAACAATTTTAAATAATTTTAAATAATATAAATTTAAAATATGAAGAGTTTTAAGAAACTCAAAAAAGAGATATGGTAAAGAAATAAAAATATAAATAACCTAGAGGTATGGTAAATAAATAAAACTAATCTTTCTACTTACTCTGGAGGTATGGTAAATAAATAAAACTATAGTCTTGGTAAATAAATAAAAATATAAATAAACTATAGTTATGGTAAATAAATAAAACCTCTTTTTATATTTACTCCATAAATCTCTTTGTATTTACAAAAACTCAAAAAAGAAGTTTTATTTAGGTGAATCCTCTGGGCCAAATACGAGACGAATTATTATTAATAGCATTGGCCAAATACTATATTTATAAAATATATATAAAAATTTAAGGTAAATAAATAAAAATATATCAAATAGGAGTAGAAATCAACATCTAATTATATATGAAACCTATGGACCAAAAAAATAATAATAGCATGCAAAAAAAACATTATTAACTCTGACATTAATATTAAAATATTAATATTATTATTAACCCTACAGTCCATTATGTGTTGGAATCACGATTGTCGATAAACCAAAATCCGTAGGCTTTAGTTAGGATCCACAAGAGGAAGTTAGTCCATGTCATGAAACACACTGTGATCATTGAACCCAATGTATTTTTATATTTACTCCATAAATCTCTTTGTATTTACAAAAAGTCAAAAAAGAAGTTTTATTTAGGTGAATCCTCTGGGCCAAATACTAGACGAATTATTATTAATAGCATTCGCCAAATACTATATTTATAAAATATATATAAAAATGTAAGGTAAATAAATAAAAATATATCAAATAGGATTAGAAATCAACATCTAATTATATATGAAACCTATGGGCCAAACAAATAATAATAGCATGCAAAAAAAACATTATTAACTCTGACGTTGGAATCACGATTGTGTTGGAATCACGATTGTTTAGTCCATGTCATGAAACACACAGCGATAATTGAACCCAATGTCCAACAATTTCCCCTCCAATGTAAATAAATAAAAATATATCAAATAGGATTAGAAATCAACATCTAATTATATATGAAACCTATGGGCCAAACAAATAATAATAGCATGCAAAAAAAACATTATTAACTCTGACGTTGGAATCACGATTGTGTTGGAATCACGATTGTTTAGTCCATGTCATGAAACACACAGCGATAATTGAACCCAATGTCCAACAATTTCCCCTCCAATGTGAACCGGGTGAGTTTCGAACTCGAGACCTATCGCTCTGATACCACTTGTTGGAATCACAATTGCCATTAGACCAAAACCCATAGGCTTTAATCTATGCTACAATCACTAGAGTTAGGATCCAAAAGAGGCGGTTAGTCCATGTCACTAAATAGAAGGGGAGCATTGAACCCAATGTCCAACATTATGACCCCGAAGTGTAAGTATGTCAGAAGCCAAAATAAAAAACTAAAAATAAAATCTAAATAATGTCGACTTAAAGAATAACTTACACAACCATATAAATAAACAATTTAAAATAAATTTAAACAATATAAATTTAAAAGATGAAGAGCTTTAAGAAAAATCAAAAAAGAGATATGGTAAAGAAATAAAAATATAAATAAACTAGAGGTATGGTAAATAAATAAAACTATAGTTTATGGTAAATAAATAAAACCTCTTTTTATATTTGCTCCATAAATCTCTTTGTATTTACAAAAACTCAAAAAAGAGGTTTTATTTAGGTGAATCCTATGGGCCAAATACGGGACAAACTATTATTAATACCATGGGCCAAATACTATATTTATAAAATAGATATAAAAGTGTAAGGTAAAGAAATAAAAATATATCAAATAGGAGTAGAAATCAACATCTAATTATATATGAAGCCTATGGACCAAAATAATAATAATAGCATGGAAAAAAAACATTATTAACCCTGACATTAATATTAAAATATTATTATTATTATTAACCCTACAGTCCATTATGACCCCGAAGTGTAAGTATGTCAGAAGCCAAAATAAATAAATAAATAAATAAATTAAAAAAAAATCTAAATAATTTCGACTTAAAGAATAACTTACACAACCATATAAATAAACAATTTAAAATAAATTTAAACAATATAAATTTAAAAGATAAGAGTTTTAAGAAAACTCAAAAACGAGATATGGTAAAGAAATAAAAATATAAATAAACTAGAGGTATGGTAAATGAATAAAACTACTTTTTCTACTTACTCAGGAGGTATGGTAAATAAATAAAACTACTTTTTCTACTTACTCGGGAGGTATGGTAAATAAATAAAAATATAAATAAACTATAGGTATAGTAAATAAATAAAATCTCTTTTTATATTTACTCCATAAATCTCTTTGTATTTACAAAAACTCAAAAAAGAGGTTTTATTTAGGTGAATCCTATGGGCCAAATATGTGACTAATTATTATTAATACCATGGGCCAAATAGTATATTTATAAAATAGATATAAAAGTGTAAGGTAAATAAATAAAAATATATCAAATAGGAGTAGAACTCAACATCTAATTATATATGAAGCCTATGGACCAAATAAATAATAATAGCATGGAAAAAAAACATTATTAACCCTCACATTAATATTGAAATATTAATATTATTAAATTTAATAACTTTATATTAATACAATATTAAAATTGTTTATATATATATAAACTCTAGATATATATGGGAGGGAAGAAAAAAGACATATGATAGACCTGGAGAAATAGCGGGAGTGACAAAGGAGAATGGATATAAATTGAAGGAGAGGTGAGAGGAGGGATGAAGAGAGAGAGGGAGGGAGAGGAGTGAGAGAGACAAATAAGGGTCAGAGAGGGAGAGGGAGACATAAAGATGGAGGTGGGAGAGAGAGAGAGTGAGAGAGGGAGGGAGAAGGAGGGAAGATTGGAGGGGAGAGAGAGAGAGGAGGAGGAGGAGAGAGGAAGAGAAGACGAAAGATATAGAGAGTGAGAAGTGGAGAGAGATGGAGTGACAAGGGAGATATGGAGAGAGAGTATGTATGTTTAGGGGTGAGATAAAGAGACATAGAAGGAGTGATGGAAATAAGGGGGGAGAGAAGGAGAGAGAATAAAAAAGGGATGGATATAGTAACATAGTTGGAGAGAGAGATAGAGTCATGGAGGAAGAGAGAGGATTTGAGAGAGAGAGAGAGAGAGAGAGAGAGAGAGAGAGAGAGGTGGAAAAGAGAGGGAGGCACACACACACACACACACACACACACACACACAGAGAGAGAGAGAGAGAGAGAGAGGGATGAAAGACAAGAGAGAGAAAGAGAGTGAGGGGGGAGTGAGAGGATTGTAGGGGAACGAGAGAGAGATATAGATAGAGTGATGGGGGAAGAAAGAGGGAGGCATTAAAGAAAGGGAGAGAGAGGAAGGAAAAGAGAGCGGACTTCAGGGAGAGGAGGAGAGAGGGAGGGAAGAATAACTACCTAGAGTGATAAGTGGAAAGAGAGAGGGAGTGACAAAGGAGATATGGGGGAGAGAGTGTGTATGTTTTGGGGTAAGATAAAGAGATAAAGGAGAGATAGAGAGAAGGGAGGAGAGAAGGAGAGAGAGAGGCATATATGAACAAAGTTGGAAGGTGAAGATAGAGAGAAAGGGAGAGATGGGAGAGAAAGGAGGAGAGAGAGTGGAGAGAGGTAGGGAAAGAGAGATGGAGGAGGAGTGGGGAAGAGAGGGAGGTAAGAAGAAATACATAGAGAGTGAAATATGGAGAGAGAGAGAGAGAGAGAGAGTGAGTGAGTGAGTGATAAGGAATATGGAGAGAGAGGGAGAGAGGATAGCAGGAGGGAAGAGAGATATAAGGGGAGAGGAAGGGAAGGGGAAGAGAGAGAGAGAGAGAGAGAGGGAGGGAGAGGAGGAGGGAGTGATAAATATATATATTGGAGAAAGAGAGTGTATGTTTTGGGGTTGATATAGAGAGACAAAGGGAGATAGAGATATAGATGGAAGGTGAAGAGAAAGATGAGATAGATGGAGACAGGGATGGAGGGACAAAGAGATTGATAAATATGGAGTGAGAGAGTGTGTGTTTGTGGGGGTGAGATAAAGAGACAGAGAAGGATATATGGAGGGACATATAGATATATATGGAGGGGGGGGAGAGGAAATAATAGTTATTGCAATAGATGCATTGATTGCAATGTAGATGGTGATTTCTAATCCTATTTGATTGCTTGAACTAGATGCATTGATTTTAGTGTAGATTTTGATTTCTAATGATATTTGATTATTTGCACTGGATGCATTGATTTCAATGTAGATAACTTATAATCCTATTTGATTGCTTGTAGTAAATGCATTGAATTCGATGTAGATGGTGATTTCTAATCTTATTTGATTGCTTGGACTAGATGCATTAATTTCAATGTAGATGTTAATTTCTAATTATATTTTATTTCTTACACTAGATGCATTGATTTCAATATATATGATTTATAATCATATTTGATTGCCTGCACTAAATGCATTGATTTCAGTGTAGATGGTGGTTTATAATCATATTTTATTGCTTGCACTAGATGCATTGATTTTAGTGTATATGTTGGTTTCTAATCCTATTTTCTTCTTTGCACTAGATGCATTGATTTGAGGGTAGATGTTGATTTCTAATCCTATTTGATTACTTGCATTAGATGCATTGCTTTTAGTGTAGATGTTTTTTTTCAATATTATTTTATTTTTTGCATTAGATGCATTGATTTTAGTGTATATGTTGATTTCTGATTTGATGTAATTAGATGTATGATGGTACATTAATTTTAAAGCCATTGGATTAATAGTGTGCATTAATTTCAGTGTAAGCACAAAAAATTATTGACACTGTAGATTTATTTTTGTGTTATGACTTAATTAAACCTAATAATATTGGAGAGTAAGAGAGACAAGGTGTGGTGTTTAATACAACATCTCGAGCTAAATATTTATGATTTCAACTGTCTTTTTCATATAATCTATATGAAAAGATGACAAAACTAACAAGGGTTACAATAACAATAATAGAATAAAATAGTTTGAGATTGATCACAATGAAAATAAAATGTGAATATGCAAACTATATTATTAATTAAATAGATTACACATATTTATAAAAGAATTAGTCTCAAGATAGGAAATCTATCTTGGACGTACAATAAGTTGGTTGAGGGAATATCTCAACCTCACACCAAATAAGGAAACCAGTTTTAGCTAACCTAGGAAATAGGAACAGACTCTATTCATAGAGAGTCACAACTGGACAAGTAGTAATTACACATTCTAACACACCCCCTTAATGACTACTTGTCTCAATATCACTTCGCAAAATCTAGTTGTGATCAAACATAACAAAGAATATGTCGACGTCCATATAAAGGAGCAACCATCCACTGGAATGCATGGGTACCAACCGCTGCAACCGCTAGTCTCGTAGGATGTCCTTCGTATACATGGTTCTGTCAACCATTATCACTACATACATGTACCTGTATCTACAGATCCCCTTCCAACGTGGGTTTTATCGGATGACCCGTAACCATGCTCTTCTTTCATCGGGGTTTTATCGGATGACCCGTAACCATGCTCTTCCTGGGTTTTATCGGATGACCCGTAACCATGCTCTTCATCAGTGAAAAACACTGACATGGACCTGTTTCCAGTCTGCTTCACTATTATACGTGGTTTTTAGCTGACCACAAACTGACACTGCAAAATGGTTTCTGGCTGACCATGAACCTGTAGTTACAAAGTGGTTTTGAGATGACCACGAACTTTTACAGGGATACACATACCTTTATAAGGTGTACATACTCCATCTCTTGGAGTTACCAGGTACATAAAATGACCACTACAAAACCATCCTAGACTTGCTTACCATTCAACTGAGTGACTCAACATCAAAAGTCTATTCTAAGAAACCCACACTAATTCACACAAACTTTCACCTATATGTCCATCATCCTTTAATTTTCAGTGTCGTTGTTGGGTTGTTGCACAAAAATAATATTTGTTACACTTCTGTCTTACTATCTACCACAGAGTATCTTCGCATCCGTTTTCTTTTTCTCGTCTAATTGGTGTCTTGAATTCACCTGCGCGATTTGTTAGAGTAGCTAATTCTAACAAAACAACTCCATTGAGTTAGCTAAGCTCAATGCTTCAAATTTCAAAACATTTTCACAAATACGATATTTTACCATGGCATAAGATTACTAAAAAGACTCCAACCCAACTATAATCCACATACACCTCACACCTACCATATAAGTTTTGGTAGCAACACACAAGTCTTATTAAAAGTTCAGTATTCACACATGTTGTAGTTATCACTTCATATATCATTTCTTCCGTGACAAAGCTGCTGCAATCCCACCAGCAACTAATCCTACTGCAGTGACCGCAATACCTAAATTGAAGACAAGTAGCTTGATGTCATCACCAATCCCAAGCTCTTTACGCACCTCTTCTCGACTTTTACGTGGTTTCCGAACAACAAGGGGCACATCAATGACATCACGAAAAGCTGGCATAGGGCAAAAGCCAGGTAATATGAGCAAGAAAAGGCAATGAGAATAGTCTTCAGCTATCTGCCAAACTATGGAACGGTGATGATAGCCAGCTTCCATAACATATTCTGCATAGATAA
Organism: Pinus albicaulis; assembly: GCA_034641835.2. Lineage (NCBI taxonomy): Eukaryota > Viridiplantae > Streptophyta > Pinopsida > Pinales > Pinaceae > Pinus > Pinus albicaulis. The sequence continues at coordinate 262,410,251 of CM076582.1, read as the reverse complement.
AATCCCAACTGAGGTTGGTTACACAAACAGATGGGATGCCAGCATCTGCTGCTGCTCGACATATCGAGGCACGAGGTACAACTGCTGTCTGGGAATACTTCTCTAAGGACGCAAGCCGATCAAAAGTCAAAGCATCTGCTTGCACAGCTCCACAATCAAGCAAAACCTTGCGAAGGAGCAAATTAGATGAACTTATTTCACTCGTGAATACAAAGTCATGTGCCCCGGTTACCACATGAACTTCATGTCCTGCTGCAACAAGATGCCTTACCACCTCCACGACGCGGGTCGTGTGGCCGAATCCGTGTCCAGTCACATAATACGCGAATTTCAGATGCATGGATGCTGCAGCGTCTTTCTCGTCCGATGCAGCGTCTTTCTCGTCCAACCTCCCGTCCATCCTGTGCGCTATGGGAATGTTCGAAGTTGGATGTGAGATGGCGAATGCGATTTGACCGGTTCACCCTCAAGCAGCGTGGTATACTCCGCGCGCTAGCACGATCTGGCAGCCGGATGCACGCTTCTGTCGTTTGGGGAATTGCTCAAAAAAAAACTGTTAATAAAAAAAACTCGGCTGCACAGTACACGGATTGCTTGAGCGATGGGAACTCTGCGTATTGTTTGAGGGACAGAAACGAAATTAAAACAAATGAATTGCTGAAACAAATGAATTGCTGGATGAGAAACTCTGCATATTGCACGCACGCACAAAACAGAAAACAAATGAATTGCTGGATGCGCAGTGGAAGAACCAACTACACAGGTTTGCGGTCCGGTCGACTGAGTTTAGAAACTTTTCCTCAGCCCAGGAGGGGCCGAGGTCCAGGCCATTTAGTTCTGATACCAAAATAAAATGTGAATATGCAAACTATATTATTAATTAAATAGATTACACATATTTATACAAGAATTAGTCTCAAGATAGGAAATCTATCTTGGACGTACAATAAGTTGGTTGAGGGAATATCTCAACCTCACACCAAATAAGGAAACCAGTTTTAGCTAACCTAGGAAATAGGAACAGACTCTATTCATAGAGAGTCACAACTGGACAAGTAGGAATTACACATTCTAACAAATGAAGGTTATTTGTAATCTACTACATTCTTATTATTCAAATTTTCTATCAGTCAATATTATTACATTGTCACTTTGAATTAAAAAAAATTATTTCATCATTTTTCATCATTAATAGAATTAGCGAATTTAAAATTAAAATGAATCCATAAATCTCAGACATATTTAGCATATTTAAAATGGTTATATTAATATTAGATGTATTTACATATTGTTGATAAAATTAATCATATGTTCCTCATATTATCGATAGATTTCCTTGGCCGCACACGACTGAAACCAGCCTAGATCCATCTTAACTCCAGATCTATCAAGTGTCGAGAGGGATCAAATCTCTCTAGGTGCAAACCTTTCCTCAAGTTTTACACTCAAAAAAGAGGTTTGCACCTAGAGAGATTTGATGCCTATCGGCGCTTGATAGATCCGAAGTTAAGATAAATCTAAGCTGGTAAACCATCAAATCCCACGTTCCATTCCCACAATAATCATGCTTGACTATCCATTTAAAACCAAATTGTCTTATTTGTTGCATATATACTATTTGACTATCAATTTAAAACCAGATCGTCTTATTTGTTGCATATATACTATGTAACTTCTAGGGAAATACGTTCAGAGTGAAAATTCTTATAGGATTTTACCGTGAATTTGGGTCTTTATTAATCTAGTTTCTGGCTTTACTGCTCATTATATAAGAGGAGATATGTAAATATAATTTTTGTAAAATATAATATTTAATTTTTAGTAGAATTAGTAAAAAAAATAAAATATAATATAAAATAAAAACATATAAATATAAAACATCTACATATTTAGATTTTAAGTTATGCTTCAATTTACGTAGATTTGCAATATTTTGTTTGATCATTTTGACTCCACTACGGATTCATTGGTAGAGAAATTATTAGAGATTCATATAACATGGAATGTTTTGAATTTTTTTACATATTGAGAAATTTGATTTTTTATATTAAAATTGTATTTAAAATGTAATTATGTTGGTTATATTTTTTAAAATTAGTTTAAATTTATTTTCATTTTAATACTTTGTCTAAACCTTCAACATAGTTTTTTTAGTTGTTTTGTTGAAATTTAAAAAATTGCATTATTATTCATTTTCTTAAACCATAAATAAAAGAAGCATCAAACAGATTTAATGTTTCTCTTCAAATTTTGAATATATATATATATATATATATATATATATATATATATATATATAATATGTTACTTGTTTCATCAGATTTAATGTTTCTCTTCAAATTTTGAATATATATGTATATATATATATATATATATATAATATAATATGTTACTTGTTTATTACATAAATCAAATCATAAATATATATATGAGGCATGGGAACTGCCGGAAGTCGGGAGATCGAGTCCCAGGATCAGAGATCTGCGACTTCATGCATTCCTCGCAAGGGTTTCAGTTTCTAAAAAGGCGAAATTCAGTCCAGAAACACATCATTGACTGAAATTTTGATCTTTTACGGAGTCATTGCCGGAAAATTTTGAGAAGATTTGGAAAAGGCCCGGGAACGGGGTGAATCACAGTGGACGTCTAAGAGACGGGCATGAGCGATAGCCGGGAGGGGATTCGAACCAGACCCACGGCGCTCATTGCCTGCCTCTGGAAACTATCTGTCGAAGAATCCTCCGTGGAAAATCAAGAATGAATTAGAGAATACGTTGGGTTTTGGTTGGCGTTGGTAGGGATCGAACTGCTGACTGCCCACATGATCAAGAACCTCCGTTACTGGTTCGAATAAAATAGCATGGATAGATACTTGGGTTCCTCATCTCCGACGTCGTAAGGCAGTATAAAAGAGCTGTTGGAAGAAGAGCTGGGGCCGGTCGACACGGAGGAAGGCGATGTTGAAGGTGTCCATGATCGCAAAGATGGTTTCTTACTGGAGCCAGAGACACACACCATGTGGATCAAGTCAACCATGCTCATGTTGCACATTCACATTCAGCAGGGGTTTTGAATTTTTTCTCTCAAGGCGAACCTGGAGCTCTCATCAAAGGCACCTCAGATTAGTGCCTGGGCATCCCCGAGGTAGTTTCATTGAATTTGTCTGTCGTGTTTCAACTCAAATCCAGCATCCCTGATCTGTCGTTTCGTTGATATATCTGCGAGGATACGTGCAAACCATGGACCGAGTTGTGAGGGTGCGCGATGGCGCACGTTGGTTCATGTGCGTGCGTGGAAGTTGAAGTGTGATGAGTACCACCAACCTCTGGGAAATGGCGATTGCGTGAAGAGTACGAGCTGAGGAACGCCTCTGTATTTTTGGGCATTGATATTCTGAGTGCTTGGTTGTTGTATGGCGATGGACGAGGCCACTGAGAAGGGCCGGGTCCTCGAATGTTGCTTTAATGTGCTGTCAGCAGAGGTGTTAAAGCCCCGGTAGGTATCATTGTGTTGATTCTCGTAAGGAATGCAGGGTCTTTGACTTTGGGTGTTCCATGTCAGGTTTCCGCTGTTCATTACGAATGCCTGGTAATTGTCCGGTCAGATGAGAACGACACCCAAATAGTAAATGCCATATTTACATTCCCGGAGGTGTTAACTTTCGTCCGATGTTCGCTTGGTGCATTGAAATCCTTGTTTATGTGAACTCTTTGGAAATTAATCCAAAGAGTTCATCATCAACAGATTTTTCAAGAGAAACCTGTCTTTCAACCAAAAATTGTGATGATCATTTAAATGCTGAATCATCATTGTTATAAGTTTTGGGAAACAAAGCAAGTTGATTGGTGGTTCTCATATAGATTCAGAGAACAGTGGTATTGTTGATAGTGATGCTACTTTTTTTGAGAGAGGCATCATTGACCAAGGAGGTCTTTGCTGGAATTTTCTATTTTCGAGTGTTTTCTTTGATTTTAAGAGAAGTTCAGAAGAGATAGCCTTAAGTTAGGTTTTAATTCAGAGGTTGTTGTCTAAGGTCCGAAGTCGAAGTTACATTAGTGGAATAACTTGCACACGGGTGGATGTTGGGAAGCTTACCGCTCATAATTGTAACATGAGAGTCCCTCCTGTGACAAACGATGAAAGATGGGCACTAGAGGCCGATATTGAGTACTCTGATGGTACAATTATTGATAATGAAACAATATTGAATATCTCTGAAGCAGTTTTTCAGGGAAGACTAACCACTACAGGCCTTGAATCTCAAATCGTTGGGGAGGTGACATGGATTTTTTGAACAAGGATTTTGAAGGTTATTTGCCGCATTAAAATCTCAGTTTGATCTAATGCCCGTTTGATGCAGATTTCTGGTGTTTCGTCCAGTGGACTTGGAAACTGATACAATGAATTGTGTGTTGTTATGTTAGTGAGCACAGACTTAGGCTATTGTTGAATGATATGGTGTGCGGAATGATTGATTTGGTCTCCTAGCATAGAAGGAAATCCGCTATGCAATGAGATGCAGTTTGACCAATGTTGGGAAGAGTTCTGTCAGCGGAGTTGCCGGGTGTAGAGGAGTCGATCCGGGTTCAACGAACTGTTATCGTGGTCTCGTGGTGTAGAGGTAAATTGTGGTACAACATATTTGTTGTTGTGGCTTAGGGAAGTAGGGTGCGCTGCCTGGACATGCCTTTGTTTGTATACGAGAGTGGCCTCTGATGAGTTGCAGAAAAAGCGTGGTGAGTTGCAGTTGATGGAGGAAGTGTTTTTTGTAGCGTTTGTGGCTAATGAAGGAGACAGGGTGAAGATGAAACCAAAACCTCCAACATATTTGATTCAATGAAACAAATTGTCTTCGTGATTTTTTTTTATTTTTTTTCATGTTGAGATCGATCAATTTAACATGTAAATGTATTCATGGAAATCTGGTTAGAAGAATTAGATGTTGTATTGTTGCGACATTTAGTATGGCCAACTATTGTCACAAGTGTGAATCTATGTTGGAATTGGCCATTCCAACAATAGACAAATTTATTTGCAAGAATGATTTACTACCATATATGATGAAGAGGTGACAGTGAAAATGGAATCAAATGATAGTGGTTGGAGTTACATGAGGGATTGGAGGAGGATGAACAATCAAGTTGCGTGAGTTTTTTGGTGAGTTTCTGCAATAGACTCTTGGTGATGAGTCACACGGTTTAATGGTAAGCAAGTCTAGGATGGTTTTGTAGTGGTCATTGTATGTACCTAGTAACTCTAAGTGTTGGAGTGTGTACTGTAAGCCTTGTAAAGGTATATGTATTCCCATGAAGTTCATGGTTATCTAAAAACCACTTTGTAATTGCCACTTTGTAATTACAGGTTTGTGGTCAGCTCGAAACCACTTTTGTCACTTTGAAGTAATGTTTTATGGTGAGCCAAAAACCACATGCAAGCCCTTGTGGCTACAGAGCCTTCATGGCTACAAAGCCTTCGTGGCTACAGTGCCTCGGGTGCACAAAGGAGCCTTCGTGCTCATAGAGAAGTAGGCATTAGAAGAATTTTGAGGTTAAAATGGGCCTCCTAAGGAAATCATTAAATAATAGTGGAAATAATAAAATAAGATTTGACGACATCATCAAATTTTAGAGGGAAAAAAAAAAAAACTAATTTTTCAACTCATATTTTCAACTTATCTCCTAAAGTGTTTACTAAAATTTCAAGCAAGAGTAGTCGTTGGATGAAAAATTTAATTCATAATCCAAGGAGTACCCATGTTGCATACTTTTAATGGACCTTGCTACACGAAAAATGAGAAATACATGAAAAATGTGATTGCAATCACATGTTTTCATGTATTTCTCGTTTTTCGTGTAATAGGGTCTATCAAAAATGTGCAACATGAGTACTCCTTGGATGAGGAATTAAATTCTGCATCCAACGAGTACTCCCACTCGAAATTTGAGTAAAAACTTTGAGAGATGAGTTGAAAAAGTAGTTTTATTGTTTTATTATTTTTTAATTTTGTTACCCTTTTACGTAAAAAATAGTGAATCATTCCCCACAGTTGACATCATCATCTTAATCCTATTGGTTATTATAAAATTTATTTTAGTTGTATGTTTTTCTTAGGAGAACCATTTTAGACCTCAAAATTCCCCTAATGTGGTCTGCAAAAACACCTTACTCACATGAGAAATTTAGTTTCTCAAAGGTTTCAGTTTACTGAAAAACGTTTGGAGGGGATTTTCAAATATAGGTACATTTATGTAGTGAAAACAGTTTACAAAACCACGCATGCGAAGGACATCCTACGAGACTTGCGGTTACAGCAGTTGGTACCCATGCATTCCTATGGATGGTTGCTCCTTTATATGGACATCGACTTATTATTTTGCTGGTTCTGCACATGGTATTTGTTCGTTTGTGGTGGATCTGAGTCGTAGAGACATCTTTTATTATGATTCACCACAACTATTTTTTGTGAATCGCTATCGAGACAAGTAGTCGTTAAGGGAGTGTGCTGGAATATGTAATTCCTACTTCTCTGCGGTGTTGACTCTCTATGTAAGGAGTTTGTTCCTATATTATAGGAGGTAGGTAAATCTATATATTCCTAGTTTGGTGTGTGGTTGAGATATTCTCTCAACCACCTTATTGTGCGTCCAAAATAGCTTTTCTATCTTGAAACTATACTTCATGTATATATATGTAATCCTTTTAATTAATATAATATAGTGTGTATACCTAGATTTTATCTACTCTTAATATCTCAATTCTAAAATTTCTTACATTTCTCCAATTCATGAAATATTAAACTATTTACAATATTCTCACTCCATTAGTATTAACTTTCAACGATCATACTTATTACAAGTGAAGTCATTGTAACCTATTTAGTATTTGAACTTCAATCATTAAAATCAAAACAACTACTGATCAAACCATCCCAAGATTAAAGTTTAACTGGTTAAAGAATGTCATCATTTCGTTCACTAGATATATTCTTTTGATCAAAGATGCAAAAAATATTGTTATTCCAGTCTAGCAATAATCCTTTATTCACCTTCAAGAAAATACAATGATCTACATGCCTAAACGACTTTATTCACCTTCAAGAAAATATCATTCAACAACTGTATGTTGTGGCCAACCAACGTCACATGCCATTGGGCATATATGATGGATCGTTAGACATGGGCGAACTATGCGTAAACTAAGAGGCTTCATTGCTCAAGTCCTCAGGCCCACAAAAGGGTTGATCCACTCGCTGTTGGATGGTTTTGTTTGCTTGTGTAGAAATTTGGCCTTTATCTTTTTCAGATAACTTTAATGTCTCCATCGAGTGGTAGTTTGTAATTTTTTTTTTTTTTATAAAATATATAATTGAGTTTATTCATAGTGGTTAGTACTTATTTTTTAGTTTAAATAAAGTTAAATTAAAATAGAAATATTGAATTGAAGTTACCCTTAAGGTTTGAAGTCTAGTTAATTTAGTCGTTCTTAATTGGTAAATTGAGGTATTCTGTTAATTGTAATTGTGCATTGTGGTTGTATAGAATCTGATTCTCTCTAGTGACAATAATAATATCTTATTGTAGTAATAATGTTTTTGTTGAGAATGTTGTCTAGAGAGGTTTACATTTTATATGTTTGCTAGATATCTCTATGAAAAATAAGCTGAATTTGTTAGTTAGAAAAATATCAATATTAAAATGAAGTTTCTTTATTTACTTAGTTTAGTTTTTTTTTTAATTGATAACCATTTTAATTTATTATTAATATTTTTTTTTCTATTTTTTGTTTATATTAAGTATCAATATATAAAAATAAAAAATATTACAAATCAATTTATTTGTTAAAATACTTTTTTAAACTATCTAATTATTTTATATATATATATTAATTAAAAATTCACAGTTTGAATGAAATTTCACATAATTACGAACGAGTTTATCTCAAGGTATTAAATTCAATTAATAAAATTTAAAACATGTTAACTTGTCATATTTATTAATTTAGAACGAGTTAATTAATATTATTTATTATAAAAGTAATTTAAATATTATAAAATAATTGAGTAGCATTTTAATTAATTAATGGTATTTGATTTTGTTATTATCTATCTAGCATTGTATTCTGGAAATATTACAATAAAAATCATTACAAAATAATATATTAATCAATCATATTGTAGATAAAGAATTTTAAATGATAATAAATAATAATAAAATTCGATCCATAATGTTAAATTATCGAAAAAATGTAAAATTATTTGATCAATAGCAAAAAAACAATGCTTAGTTAAAGGAAAAATCTAATATATAATAAGAATTAAGGAATGTCATGTATCTTTTGATAATAAAAAATTCTTAATGATGTTAATTGAAGGCATCATGGCTAGAGAATCATACTTATTTAGAGGAAATCAAATTCAATCCAAAAATAAAATAACAGTCCTATTACATTTTCCTACTCAACAAAATCACATAGAGGTGTGAATTTGCCTTGGAGATGCTATTTATTATCAATGTTTTATGAAAAAAGATATTCACAAATAACTGATTCTTTATTTTCCTTACTTAGTAAAAATGTTTAAATATTGTGCATATTTAGCCATGAGCATGTGTTTCAAAAATTGAAATCTAGACTATCCAAAAATCCTATATTGGAAGCGCCCAATTGGTCCCTCCCCTCTCACATATCTATAGATGCATCATATATTACTGCTAGAGCTATATTGGGGAAACAAAAAGAACATCATTTGTACGTGATAGATTTTACTAGTAAAAATATTTCTAACAAAATTAAATTGATGATGATGACGATGATGATGGTTAATGTCCACTCAGACCAAACTTTTGTCTCTCGGACCTAAATAAATGCATTATTTAGTTTGTTTTAAAATTGTACTTCTATTCTCAAAAATTTTGGAGAGAAGCGTCCCAAGCTCACTATAATTTTGACATGTTAACAGGCTAGGAAGGTCAGTATTGCAACAAAAATTATGAAACTGAGATCTAATGTGGGTGTAGGCAGGGCACTCTAAGAGGAAGTGAGTATTATCCTCAATTTTTATATTCTCACAGAGATGGAAGATCCTTTCCACCCATGATGTTTTAGGAACTGCCCAATGACGTGTTTCACTATGGAGCTCATGAGAGTTCGTTCTTATCTTGGCTATATTATTATTTTTCATTGAGCTAGTTAAAACAGAGGGATGCTTTTTATCTTCTAGAGTAGGGTTCATGACCTTCTTATAATATCTTAATTTTATTTTAGCCTCTAAATATTTTGCACACCACATTTTCTCTTTAAACTTAGAAGTAACAATATTTTTAATGTTATTAATATTTTGCAATGCAACATTTTCTTCGATCTCCCAATGGTTTAACTAGGCCCTGGAATCTTTCTACCAACCTCATTTGATCCTTAGGTGTTTTTGGCTGGAATTTAAACCTATCTTAGGAATTCTATGGTCTCCCATGTTATTGATTTTGTGCATATAAAATAGGATCCTAGCGATAGATAGGTCCTCGATAGGGGAAAGACCCACTTTTATAAGGAGAATAAGATAGGGTGTATTTCTTTTAATTTTGAGGTTATACATTATAAAACAATTCTGGATTTTTTCAATCTTTCTCCAGGATCTTCTAGAGATGCTACAACTCCAAACCTCACATCCATAGAAGATAACAGGAGTGACTAAAGTTTCAAGGAGGAGCTTATTTTTATCCCACATCACAAGGTTTCTTGTTCTACAATTATTTTCAAGAACAAAATAAGCTTTCCACCCTCCATTAATCCTTTTCTCAATGCTATAGTTCAAGTTGATCTTGTGATGAATATCAATTCCTAGGTACTTGTAAGAAGACACTTCCTCCAAGTTGCTATTGTCTTACATAAAGTTAGCGTAAGTGTCCTTCTTGGATTTGATAATCATAAATTTGTTTTTGTCAGTTTTAACATTCATACCCATGGTAGAGCAAAAATCCTTAAGAAGTCTTAGTTTCATATCAAGATCAGATGGGCACCTTGCTAGAAGAACAATGTCGTCGGCATAGAGAAGAAGGATGATGACTATTCAAGCTAAGATCATGCCAACACAGTCTGCTTCCTCTAAACAACCTTCTAGCTTGTCGATGTAAATTCCAAATAGGGTAGGGGAGAGGGGGCAACCTTGTTTATCTTCTATATTACACTTAATATCTTTCGACAACCCCTCATTGCTCCTAAACTTGACAATTACATTCTCATATAACCTTATACTGATAGCTCTCAAATCGAAAGGAACCTTCAGCTATTCTAATATATTCCATAGGTTATTTCTAGGCATGCACCATATCGAAAGCCTTCGTAAACTATTGTGTATATTACACTTGACGATTAATGAAAACACATCTGATAATATTATATTAAAATTATGAATTTTTACACTATTACAATTTTATTAAACTTTTAGATCTGTAAATATAGCTATAATTAGTGTCAACAAATGAATGCTTATAATAAAATTTCCATGCTCCTTCTCGTATTTTCTCAATACTATAATTATAAATAAAACTATAAAAAAATATATGTTCCAAAATATTTATATAAAATTGATATATTCCAAAATATTTATATAAAGTACTTACTCTAAATTATTGTTGTCATATATTAAAATAGTTTATATAAATGTCATTCTCATATTCTCATATATGAAAGCATAATATATAATTTTTTATATTTAATGATTATAACTTTAAGTGAACATCCTTTACATAAAGAAAAATAGAACTATGATTATACTATTGATCCTGGTCAACAAAATCCTCATCTTCTAAAGGTTTTTCTAACTGAAAAATAAACAATCGATTTAAAATAATTATATCATTTTAAAATAAATATTAAAGAAAATATATATATGAATATTTGAAAATTATACATTAAAATTAATTATATTTTTTTATTATTTAATATATTTTAAAATTTAAAATCTTATATTTTTAAAAATAAAGGTTAGAATATTATCTAAAATGTCAAATTTATTTATTATTTTCTAAAAATATTTATAGTTTAAGTTTTTTAATATTTTCTAAATTTTATTTCTAAAATATAATTATTTATTTTATATTATTTTATATAAATAAATTATTATTATAATTAATAAAATTGATATTTTTTTAAGTTTCCATTATTTTTTTTTACTTTTTACTTTTCCTTCATTTAAAATGCTTCTATTTGATTAATTTTTATATTCTTTATAGTAAGAAAAATATTACGTTGTTTTTTTTCAATTTAAAAATAATTTATTTATCATTTCATTATTATAAGTTGTAATGTATTTTGAGTATGATTATTATGTTTTTAAAAGTTAAAAAATATGTAATTTTTTTTTAGTATATTTGTAAAAGAAATTTTATATATATATATATTTTAAATTGGTTTAGATTTGCTTAATTTTGGATTTATTAATTTGGAAAGGGATCAAATTGTTCAAGATGCAATTTTTTTTTCAGTGTAAAGCTTACAAAAATGTTTGTAATTTAAAAAAATGTTGGCATTTTATAGAATTAAGATGGATCTAGACATCAGCCTCATCATGGCTTCCATAGTCATTGAATCCAATAAAAATTCAATATCTAAAAATAGTCGATCTCTACGAATTAATTCTAATTTATATACTTTTCCATTTTCATATTATCATTAAGGCAAAAGAAAATTTATGTACACCATGCATTTATGCTTCACCCTCAACATGAGTCCCACAATTTTTCATAGTACATTGACAACAATTCATCACATGTAATACAGGTGATATACATTCCAAATTTCCACATAATAACAATTGTGCAACTTAGAAAAAATACATTAACATATCTTGCATACCATATCATTATAGTTTCTATAAGGTCTCTCCTTAACAACCATCAATATTATAAAGAAAGAACAGTCCCATTGAACACTATGACATAAAATGCAAATTTTTTTTTTCTTTACAATTAGCTTGCAACCATCTAAGCGACAACCATTGGGGAATTTTGGGAAAATAATTTGCAATCATGTAATCTACAACCACTCTAGATTTTTTATCAAATAGTTTGGAAGCATGTAATCTACAACCAATTAGGCATTCTAACAAATAGTTTGCAAGCATTCAATCTACATCCATTGAGGAATTTTAACAATAGTTTGCAAGCATGCAATCCACAGTCAATGAGACATTCTAACAAATAGTTTCCAAGCATACAATCTACCTTGAATGAGGAATTTTAACAACGAGTTAGCGGACATGAAATAAATTTCCGTAATTATGTTTAAACTATCAGAGAGATAGTAAAACTAGAATTTATAGAATAGCATGAATTATATTAATATCATCAATGGTATAATTTCTCCAAAACAACACAACCAAAAATCCCTATAGCAGTGTCTAATTAGAAAAGTCGACCAAATTATGGATCAAAGTCTAAACATAACTTTTTCTTGGAATCAACACGGGGGTTACATATAAAAAGGAATAATTTTTTTTTGAATTTATGTATTGTAAAAGAAGTTTACATATAAAGAAATCTGATCTTTTATGTTAAAATTATGTTTAAGATGTAACTATATTGGTTATATTAATTAAAATTAGTCTAGATCTATCTTAATTCTGAATTTACCAATGAGAAAGGATCAAAACTATTTTCACTTTAACACTTCAAGATATTTGATTCGAACTTATGATGACTCTAAATTAGTTTATGTTCAATTTTGTTTTTCAAGCTTTGTCTAAAACTTCAACATAGTTTTCTGAACTTTAAAACATTGTCTTATTATTCATCTAGTTTCTCAAACCATAAATAACACAAGCATCAAACAGATTTAATGCTTCTCTTCAAATTTTGAATACACACACAGACACACACACACACACACACACACATATACAGATAAAATGTTACTTTTTTATTACATTAATCAAATCATAAATAAATATATGAGGCATGGGAACTGCAGGAAGTCGGGAGATCGAGTCCCAGGATCTGAGATCTGCGACTTCATACATTCCTCACAAGGGTTTCAATTTTTAAAAGGTGAAATTCAGTCCAGAAAAAAATCATTGACTGACATTTTGATATTTTACGGAGTCATTGTTGAGGTGTTAACTTTCGTCTGATGTTCTCTTTGGTCCATTGAAATCCTTGTTTATGCGAACTCTTTGGAAATTAATCCAAATTGTGATGATCATCTAAATGTTGAATCATCATTGTCATCAACAGCTAGAAGTTTTTGGAAACAAAGCAAGTTGATTGGTGGTTTTCATATAGATTCAGAGAACAATGCTATTGTTGATAGTGACGCTATCGTTTTGAGAGTCATCATTGACCAAGGAACTCTCTGTTGGAATTTGTTGTTTTCGAGTTTTTCTTCTATTTTAAGAGAAGTTCAGAATGTATAGCGTTAAGTGAGGTTCTAATTCAGAGGTTGTTGTTTAAGGTTAGAAATCGAAGTTACATTAGTGGAATAACTTGCACACAGGTGGATGTTGGGAAGCTTCCCCCTCATATTCGTAACATGAGAGTCCTTCTTGTGATTAAAAATTAAGCATGGGCACTATAGGCCAATATTGAGTATTCTAATGGTACAATTATTGATATTGAAACAATATTGAATATCTCTCAAGAAATTTTTCAGGAAAGACTAACCACTACAGGCCTTGAATGTCAAATCGTTGGGGAGGTGACATGGATTTTTTGAAAAAGGATTTTGAAGGTTATTTGCTGCATTAAATTCTAATTTTGATCTAATGCCCATTTGATGCAGTTTTCTGATGTTTCATCCAGTCAGAGTGGAATTGGAAACTTGGTATGTTGTATTGTGTGTTGTTGTGTTAGTGAGCATCGACTTGGGCTATTGTTGACTGAGATGGTGCGCAGAATGATTGATTTGTTCTGGTAGCAGAGAAGGAAATATTCCATACAACGAGATGTAGTTTGACCAATGTTGAGAAGATTTGTGTCAGTTGGGTCGTCGGGTGTAGAGAATTTGATCGGGGTTGAAGGTTGAATGCACTGTTATCATGGTATCATGGTGCAATGATAAAATGTGGTACAACATATTTGCTGCAGTGTCTAAGGGAAGTAGGGTGAGCTACCTGGACATGCCTTTGATCGTATACCAGAGCGACCTCTGGTGAGTTGCAACAAAAGCGTGGTGAGTTGTAGCTGATGGAGGTGATGGCAATGTTTTTTGCAGCGTTTGTGGCTAAGGAAGGGGACAAGGTGAAGATGAAACCAAAACCTCCAACATATTTGATTTCCTGAAATAGATTGTCTTTGTGAATTATTTTGTTTTCATCTTGAGACCGATCAACTTAACATGTAAATGCATTCATGTAAATCTGATCAAAAGGACTAGATGTGGTATTGGTGTGACATTTAGTTTGGCCAACTATTTTCACGAGTGTGAATCTATGTTGGAATTAGCCATTCCAACAATAGACAAATTTATTTGCAGGAATGTTTTACCACCAAATATGATGAAGACATGACAGTGAAAATGGCAGCAAAGGATACCAGTTGGAGTTACATCATAAAATGGAGGAGGATGGACAATCAAGTTGTGTGAGTTTTTTGGTGAGTTTCTAGAATAGACTCTTAATGATGAGTCACACAATTTAATGGTAAGCAATTCTAGGATGATTTTCTAGTGGTCATTGTATATACCTGGTAACTCCAAGTATTGGAGTGTGAAATGTAAGCCTTGTAAATGCATATGTATCCCTGTGAAGTTTGTGGTTATCAAAAAACCACTTTATAATTGAAACTTTGTAATTACAGGTTTGTGGTCAGCTGAAAACCACTTTTTTCACTTTGAATTGATGTTTTTTGGTGAGTCAAAAACCACATGCGAGCCCTAGTGGCTATAGAGCCTTCATGGCTACAATGCCTCGGGTGCACAGAGGAGCCTTCGTGCTCACAACGAAGTAGGCATTAGGGGAATTTTGAGGTCTAAAATGGGCCTCTTAAGAAAATTATTAAATAGTAGTGGAAATAATAAAATAAGATTTGATGACATCATCAAATTTTAGAAGGAAGAAAGAAAAAACTACTTTTTCAACTCGTATTTTCCACTTATCTCCCAAATTGTTTACTCAAATTTTGAGGAGGAGTACTCGTTGGATGCAAAATTTGATTAATCATCTAATGAGTACCCATGTTTCATACTTTCGATGGACCTTGCTACACGAAAAATGAAAAATACATGAAAAAATGTGATTGCAATCACGTTCTATCATGTATTTCTCATTTTTTGTGTAACAGGGTCCATCGAAAGTATGCAACATGGGTACTCCTTGGACAATGAATTAAATTTTTTATCAAACAAGTACTCTTGCTCGAAATTTGATTAAAAATTTTGTGAGATAAGTTGAAAATAAGATTTGAAAAAGTAGTTTTATTATTTTATTATTATTATTTTTTTTTTTACCCTTGTACTTAAAAAATGGCGAATCATCCCCCTTGGTTGACATCATCATCTTGAATTGTATTGGTTATTATAAATTTTATTTTAGTTGTACATTTTTCTTAGGAGGCCCATTTTAGACCTCGAAATTCCCCTAATGTGGTCTACAGAAACATGTTACTCATAGGAGAAAGTTAGTTTCCCATAGGTCTTAGTTTACTGAGCACATTTTGGGGGGGATTTGTAGATATAGTTACACGTATGCAGTGAAAATGGTTTACAGAACCATGCATGTGAGGGACATCCTACGAGATTAGCAGTTACAACAATTGGTACCCATGCATTCTAGTGGATGGTTTCTCCTTCATATGGACATCGAATTATTCTTCTGTTGGTTCTGCATATGGGATCTTCCTAATTGTGGTGGATCTGAGTCGCAAAAACATCTTTTGTTATGATTTATCACAACTAGATTTTGTGAATCATTATCAAGACAAGTACTATTAAGGGGGTGTGTTGGAATATGTAATTCCCACTTGTCTTCGACGTTGACTCTCTATGTAAGAAATTTGTTCCTATATCATAGGAGGTAGCTAAATCTATATATTCCTAGTTTGGTGTGTGGTTGAGATATTCTCTCAATCACCTTATTATTCGTCCAATATATTTTTCCTATCTTGAGACTATACTTCATGTATATTTATGTAATCCTTTTGATTAATATAATATAGTGTGTATACACATATTTTATCTACTCTTAAGATTTCAATTCCAACATTTCGTAGTTTAATCCAATTCATGTAATATTAATGTATTTACAATATTCTCACTCCTTTAGTATTAACTGTCAATGATAGTACTTATTATAGGTGAACTCATTGTAACCTATTTAGTATTTTAACTTCAATCATTAAAATCAAAACAGCTATTGATCCAACCATCCCAAGAGTAAAGTTTAACTGGTTAAAGAATTTTGTCATTTTGTTCACTAACATACATCTAAAGAGAAGGCCGGACAAATAGATATATTATTTTAATCAAAGATGAAAAAAATATTATTATTCCAGTCTAACAATAATACTTTATTCACCTTCAACAAAATATAGTGTTCTACATGACTAAATGACTTTATTCACCTTCAAGAAAATATCATTCAACAACTCTATGATGTGGGAAACCAACTTCACATGCCACCGGGCATATATGATGGACCGTTAGACATGGGTGAAGTGTGTGTAAACTGAGAGGCTTGATTGCTCAAGTCCTTAGGCCCACAAAAGGGTTAATGCACTGACTGTTGAACGGTTTTGTTTTCTTGTGTAGAAATTTGGCCTTTATTTTTTTCAAATAATTTTAATGTCTCAATCAAGTGGTAATTTGTAATTTTTTTTGTTTTTATAAAACATAAAATTGGTTTTATTTGTATAGTGGTTAGTATTTATTTTTTAGTTTAAATAAAGTTAAATTAAATTAGAAATATTGAAATGAAGTTACCCTTAAGGTTTAAAGTCTAGTTAATTTAGTCTTTCTTAATTGGTAAATTGAGGTATTCTGTTAATTATAATTGTGCATTGTGGTTGTATAGGATCTGATTCTATCCAATGAAAATAATAATGTTGTATTGTAGTAATAATGTTTTTGTTGAGAATGTTGTCTAAAGAGTTTTACATTTTATGTGTTTTCTAGATATCTCTATGAAAGACAAGTTGAATTTGTTAGTTCAAAAATATACAAATATTAAAATGAAGTTTATTTATTTACTTATTTAAATTGATAACCATTTTAATTTATTATTAATATTTTTTTTCTAATTTCTTATTCATATTAAGTATCAATATATAAAAATAATAAATATTACAAATCGATTTATTTGTTAAAATATCTTTTTTAACTATCTAATTATTTTTTTATATTAATTAAAAATTCATAGTTTGAATTAAATTTCATATAATTACTAATGAGTTTATATCAAGTTATTTAATTCAATTAATAAAATTAAAACATTTTAACTTGTCATATTTATTAATTTAGAACTTGTTAATTAATATTATTTATTATAACCCTGGATGCGGGTGCTTGCTAGCTCTTTTCGGACCAAAGGGGCCGCCATGTGCGTTGACACACGGCGCACCCACGTGACTGATCCTGGGATCCTCACTATGTTAATTACTGGCATGAGATAGCCTTTAAGGCTCCCTCCGCCACCGTTGAGATGATGTACTAGGTTGGCTTTGCATTTATTTTTCTGGCCATGGACTCACAGCCCGCCACCCCTGCCTTCTCCACTTCTTCTCGTCCCGCCCGTCTGCTCTCTGTGCATTTCACTCTGCTGACTTCTCTGCCTCAGGTGTGTCGTCGCAGTCCTTCTTGCATTGGCTCTGGTAACTACTCCCCTTCTAAGCCCGTGTCATTCCCCCTTTGGTCAGGTGACTCTCCCCTGACTGAAGGGCTGGGGGACGTGACTTTCCATCTCGTCCGCCTCTGTTGAATGCTCTTGCTCGTGACCTGAACATGTCCTTAGACTGGACTGAACCTAACTCCTCCCCTCCAGTTAATTTGAATTCTCAGATCACCTTGCAACTCTGCTCCCCTATCCCTCTCCCCTCCTCCTCCCGAGGATAGAAGCATGCCCGTAAATCCACCGTCTCCCTTGAGCCAGCTTTCATCCCTCGGAAGATGAAAGCCCTCCCTGTAAAAATCACCTCCAGCCATAGTAGTGACTCCAGCGATTCCAGAAATGAGAGTGAAGGCGGCATCGTGGACCAGGATGCAGCTCACAATGAAGTTCAGAAAGATGGCGGTAGTTTGGATTGGCAAAATATGAATCCTACCTCTCCATTTGATGACTTGAAGCCAGATGCCTATAAGGTGAATCTCAATCTCCCAGCATCGCCAAAATCTATACCCGCAGTGAACGTGTTGGGAATTGAGCTGGTGGATGTTGATTATGTATGCAAGCTCTTGTAAGACGCCCCTCCTCCCAGCGGCAAGAATGCAGGTCTCCCTTAGTAGCACTAATCTCTCTCTCTTTCACATGATTAAGATTAGGAAGAGACTGCTTTGCGTTTTATGTTCTTTTTTGAAAAATATGTATGTTGGTTTCCCCTCTTGGGTAGCAATTACTCTGTCGTCTCTAAGGACTAGTTTCCCCTTATGGGGTAGTCGAGCTCTTAGAAGCAAACTCTTGAATTTTCCCTCTCGATTGGACTTGTCCATTCCTTAGGAAGCGCTCTGTAATCTCTTGTTTAATATGATATAATAGAAGTAGCATAACTTAGAAAAAATAATATTATTTGTTATAAAATTCATTTAAATATTATAAAATAATTGAGTTACATTTTAATTAATTAATGGTATTTCATTTTGTTATTATCTACCTCTCATTGTGTTGTGGAAATATTGCAATAAAAATCGTTATAGAATAATACATTAATCAATCATATCGTAGATAAATAATTTTAAATATTAATAAGTAATAATAAAATTCAATCCATAATTTTAAACTATGGAGAAACTGCAAAATTATTTGATCAAGAACAAAAAAAAATACTTAGTTAAAGGAAAATTTTAATATATAATAAGAATTAAATAATGTCATGTATCTTTTGATAATAAAAAATTCTTAATGATGTTAATTGAAGGCATCATGGCTAGAAAATCATACTTATTCAGAGGAAATCAAATTCGATCCCAAAAAAAATAACAGTCCTATTACATTTTCATACTCAACAGAATCACACAAACATATGAATTTGCCTTGGACATGCTATTTATTATCAATGTTTTATGAAAAAAATATTCACAAATAAATGATTCTTTATTTTTCTTACTCAATAAATTTTTTTAAATATTGTGGATATTTAGCCATAAGTGTGTGTTCCAAAAATTGAAATCTAGACTATCCAAAACTCCTATATTGGAAGGGCCCAATTGGTCCCTTCCCTCTCACATATCTATATATGCATCATATATTACTATTAGAGCTATATTGGGGAAATAAGAAGCATCATTTGTACCTGATATATCTTACTAGTAAAAATCTCTCTGACAAAAATAGATTGATGATGATGATGATGATGATGATCATGTTTAACGTCCACTGAGACCAAAATTTGGTCTCTCAGACCTAAAGAAACGAATTATTTAGTTTGTTTTAAAAGTGTACTTCTATGCTCAAAGAGCTTAGAGAGAAACGTCTCAAGCTCACTATAATTTTGACATTTTAAAAGCTTAGGAAGGTTGGCATTGAAACAAAGATTATGAAACTGAGAGCTAATGTGGGTGTACACAGGGCACTCTGAGAGGAAGTGAGTATCATCCTGAATGTTCATATTGTCATAGTGATGGCAGATCATTTCCATCCATGGTGTTTTAGGAACTGCCCAATGACTTGTTTCACTATGGAGCTCATGAGGGTTCGTCCTTATCTTGGTTATATTAATTTTTTTCATTGAGCTAATTAAAAAGGAGAGATGCTTTTCATCTTCTAGAGTAGTGTTGATGACCTTCTTATAATATCTTAATTTTATTTTAGCCTCTAAATATTTCACACACCATATTTTCTCTTTAAACTTAGAAGTAACAATATTTTTAATGTTATTAATATTTTTCAATGCAATGTTTTCATCAATATCCCAATGGTTTAACGAGGCCCTGGTATCTTTATACCAACCTCGTTTGAGCCTTAGGTGGTTTTGGATGGAATTTAAATCTAGCTTAGGAAGTGTATGGTCTCCCTTGTTATTGATTTTGTTCTTATACAGCAGGAGCCTAGCCATAGCTAGTCCCTCGATAGGGGAAATACCCACTATTATAAGGAGAATAGGATAGGGTATATTGCTTTTAATTTTGATGTTATATGTTATAAAATGCTTCTGGATTTGCTCAATATTTCTCCAGGATTCTCTAGAGATGTTGCAACCCCAAACCTGACATCCATAAAAGATAACATGAGTGACTAAAGCTTCAAAGAGGAGCTTCTTTTTATCCCACATCACAAGGTTTGTTGCTTTACAATTATTTTCAAGACCAAAATAAGCTTTCCACCCTCCCTGAATCCTTTTCTCAATGCTATAGTTTTAGTTGAGCTTGTGATGAATATCAATTCCTAGGTACTTGTAAGAAGGCACTTCCTCCAAGCTGATATTATCATACACAAAATTACCGTAAGTATCCTTCTTGGATTTGATAATCATAACTTTTTTTTTTGTCATTGTTAACAGTCATACTCATGGTAGAGCATAAATCCTTAAGAAGTCTTAGTTGCTTATCAAGGTCCGCTGGGAACCATGCGAGAAGAACAATATTGTGAGCATAGAGAAGAGGGATGATTACTATTCTAGCTAAGATCATGCCAACACAGTCTGCTTCCTCTAAACAACCTTCTAGCTTGTCGATGTAAATTCCAAATAGGGTAGGGGAGAGGGGGAAACATTGTTTAACTCTAATATTACACTTAATATCTTTCTACCACCCCTCAATGCTCTTAAACATGACAATTGCATTCTCGTATAAGCTTATAGTAGTATCTATCAACTCGAAAGGACCTTTAGCTATTCTAATGTATTCCATAGGTTATTTTTAGGCATCGTATCGAAAGAATTTTGATGGTTAGTGAAAACACAAATGATAATATTATATTAAAATTATGAATTTCTAAACTATTACAGTTTTATTAAACTTCTAGATCTATAAATATAACTAAAATTAGTCTCAGCAAATGAGTGCTTATATTCATCACAAGCTCAACTGGAAAATAAAAAAATATATATTCTAAGATATTTATATAAAATAGTTATTCCAAATTATTGTTGTCATATTTTAAAATATTATATATCACTGTGATTGTTATGTATGAAAGCATCATATATAATTTTTTAGATTTAATGATTATAACTTTCCGTGAACATCCTTTACATAAAAAAAATATCTTTATGATTATAAAGAAAATTAGAGTTATGATTATACTACTGATCATGGCCAACAATATCCTCATCTTCTATAGGCTTTTCTAACTAAAAAATACAAAATGGATTTAAAATAATTATATTATTTTAAAATATATATTAATATTTAAAAATTATAAATTAAAATTAATTTTTTTTTTTATTAAATAAATTTTAATATTTTTTATTTTTTATTTTTAAAAATAAAGGTTAGAGTATTATTTAAAATATCAAATTTATTTATTATTTTAATTATTTTCCTAAAATATTTATATTTTAAGTTTTTGAATATTTTCTAAATTTTATTTCTAAAATATAATTATGAATTTCATATTATTTTATATTAATAAAGTATTATTATAATTAATAAAATTGATATTTTGTTAAGTTTCCATTAATTTTTTTTTTCTGAACTTTTTCTTCATTTAAAATGTTTTTATTTGATTAATTTTTATATTCTGTATAGTAAGAAAAAATTTACATTATTTTTTTTCAATTTAAAAATAATTTATTTATCATTTCATTATTATGAGTTGTAATGTATTTTCAATATCGTTATTATGTTTTTAAAAGTTAAAAAATATGTAAGTTTTTTTTTAATATATTTATAAAAAAATTAGGATATATATGTGTGTGTTTTTAAATTATTATAGACTTGTTTAATTTGGATTTATCAATTTGGAAAGGGTTCAAATTTCTCAAGATGCAACTTTTTTTTGGGTGCAAAACTTACAAAAATGTTTGCACTTTAAAAAGCCTGATTCTTTTTGGCACTTCATCGAATTAAGATGGATCTATACATGAACCCCATCATGGCTTCCATGGCCATTGAATCCAATAAAAAATCAACATCTAAAAATAGTCGATATCTATGAATCCATTGTAATTTATATCCTTTTCCATTTGCATATTTTCATTAAGGAAAAAGAAAATTAATGTACACCATGCATCTATACTTGACCCTCAACATGAGTCCCACAATTTTTCACAGTACATTGACAACAATTCCTCACATGTAATATAGGTGGTACATTCCAAATTTCCACATAATAACAATCATGCAACTTATAAAAATACATTAACATATCTTTCATACCATATCATTATACTTTCTATAAGGTCCCACTTTACCAACCATCAATATTATAGAGAAATAACAGTCCTCTTGAACACTATGATAAAAAATGTGACTTTTTTTTTCCTTACAATTAGCTTGCAACCATGTAAGCAACAACCATTGGGGAAATTTGGGAAAATAATTTTCAATCATACAATCTACAACCACTCTAGAGTTTTTATCAAATAGTTTGCAAGCATGCAATCTAAAACCAATTAGGCTTTATAACAAACAGTTTGCAAGCATGCAATCTATATCCATTGAGGAATTTTAACAATAGTTTGCAAGAATGCAATCCATAGTCAATGAGACATTGTAACAAATAGTTGGCAAGCATACAATCTACCGACATTGAGGAATTTTAACAAATAGTTAGAAGACATGAAATAAATTTCCATAATTATGTTTAAACTTTCAAAGAGATAGTAAAATTAGAATTTACAGAATAGCATGAATTATATTAATATCATCAATGATAAAATTTCTGCAAAACAACACAACCAAAAATCCCTACAGCAGCGTCTAATCAGAAAATTCGACCAAATTCTCGGTCCAAGTCTAAACATAACTTTTTCTTGGAATCAACATGGGGGTTACATGGACTCAAGGTATGAATACCCCTTGATGTTAAGATGAATCACATCCAAAACTCTGCAATTATTTAAAACAAAAAAACTTTGGATCTCATTTACAACTTTTGTCGAACACATGATATGCAAACTTTCCTCTACAACTCTACATGAAGAACTAAAACCCATAATTATGCTACTATGAATTTTTCATGGAATTTAAGTGCACTTTGTGAGTTCTACTCCACTCTTTGATTATTTTTAACAATTAAAGAGGTTCGTTCAATTTTTTTTGTTTTTACAACATTCCATTGTCCTCTTGAGGGTCAACCCCAACTTCTAAATTATTTAGTTATCACACCAACCAGACATGCATTCATTCTATTTAAGAAATGCACGGTAAGTTTTTTCTTGTTTTTATTTTTCTTTTTATTTTTCTTTTTATTATGCACCATAATCATTGTTCTAATATTATGCATGCAAAGGATTGGTGATTAATTTTCACTATAATAAGTGAGTGCTCAGAATTTTTCGTAAGTGAAATAGAGGTTTCATTGTCTTTTATCCGTATTATTGTCAAGTTTCATAAGCACAACTTTTGAGGAAACATTATCACTTTCTACTCTTTAATGTAGTCATTAATCATGCATCATGCATCTCATGTAAATTGTAGTCTTCTGCAAGTTCAGTTAGAGTCATACCTGAGATGATTCCCACTAGCATCATACCTCTACTTTTTTTTTACTTAACAATTCCCAAAAATCACCATTGTTGCAACCTTTTGTTTTGATACCATTTGTAACATACCCCGGTAACCTCGTACAAAAATGCATGGAGTTAGGAATTTTTTTTCAATATTTACGAATGTGTAAATTTCTAAATTACTTTTTATATTCTCTCATTAACCATTAGAATAACCATCATCATCACCTAGAGAAATATTTAGTGAAAAGCGTAGTGAGTTACACACCCATTAACTCTCTTTGTTGTAGCATATTAACTTAAATTTCCTGCTATAACTATGCATCAATCCCATGATCATTTTAAATCAATTAGTAAATCACATAATTGATAATATAAACATTACATCATGAAATAAATTAACATTAAGTAAACTAGGAATTTAAGAGTGAGAGTGTATGTTGTCCTTTTTGTAGTTAGAGATAACCAATATGTCTCACAAAAGAAGATGGCCTAATATTTTTGGTGAAAGTCCAAGTTGTATGTAAATATGTGTAGGTTTAGGAAAAATTGATGGAAATATATTTCTATGGCAAAAATTTTGGTTGTGGCACATAGTAGCTTTATTTTTTAACCCCTTTTTAGTATAAAATTGAATGTCTAGAAAAGTTCTCAAATCTCCAATTTTAAAGGAATAGTGCACAAGTTGTCCCTAAGTTACTATTTTTCCCTTTTTGAATAATCACAATATAAAATCATTTTATCCTAGGGATGAACCATTTCATATAGCTTATTTCCACCTCATCATAGTGAAATAAAAAACCAAAAAATGTCCCTACCTAACTAATTAGGTTAAGCTGTAGAAACAAAAAAATTATTATGTTATCTTACTAATGAGGGGAAAATTGAGGTCTAGAATGGGTCCTATAAGAGAAATAATAAAATACGAGTTAAAAAAATAAAAGGGGAGTTACAAATTATTGAGATACAGAAAGAAAATTTTAGTTTTTATCATACTTTTGATTATTTTTTATACAACTATTATAAGTATCAAGTGTAGGTACTCATTGATGCAAAATTAAATCCTGAATTCAATGACTATGAACATTCCATATTTTTTAGTAAATCCATTGTAAATAAATTGAAAATACATGAAAATTCCAATACACTTTGTCAATTATATCTAAAAATATAGCAAATTTATTATTTTACAAAGATCCACTGCGAAAAACCAAAGTTAGATATATAGTGTCATAGTGAAATTTCAAACTATACTCTCACTAATATTAACCATTTGAATTTTTTTTAAGAGTGACTATGGATAACGATTAATTTCATGAAAAAAAAGGCCTAAACAACTTATCAAAAACATTCTAACAAAACATAGATTAAAACTTTAGTGGGACAAAAATCAAAACTCGATAGTTATCTTGTATCTAAAGTGACAACTTACACCTAGATTTTTCTCAAACAACATAGCTAAGAGGAAAAAACTCTACAAAATGCGAAAATTTCCTTTGACAATGGTTCTTAGACATTAAATTGGTTAAAATTTATTTTAAATGGCAAAAAAAACTAACGCCACTTAACCCGTAATTTTTTTTTGTGGTGAGTTATGATGCAAAGCTTAATTATTTAATTGAAAAAAATATAAATCTCTACATCAAAGAAAAAAAAAAATCAAACAAAGATATGTACTTGATTGAAGAAAGTTTAAAAAAAAAACAAAAACAAAACCAAACCAAACCATGGAACATGTAAAAGTAGATAATATCGATGGAGTGATAATTGGGTTGATTGATTGGTTTTTGGAAGCGATCTTATGATATTAAAATAAATGACTTGTACAATTTTTTACATGGAAAAAGAAACCACAACACACACTTTAGATAGTGAAATCAACGAGAATTTATTTTCTCACTCTTCTTAGCCATCAACAAACCTCTTGTTTTAAGTTGACTCATATCACTCACGACCACTTAAATATTGCATTTATATTTTTGTGGCATGCAATCTTCATTAAGTATGCGATACTCTACCTACATGGATTTCTAAAAAAACCACAACACACACTTTAGATAGTGAAATCAACGAGAATTTCTCTTGTCACTCTTCTTAGCCATCAACGAGCCTTTTGTTTTAAGTTGACTCATATAACTCATGACCACTTAAATATTGCATTTATATTTTTGTTGCATGGAATCTTCATTAAGTATGTGATACTCTCACCTAAATGGATTTATAATCAATTATGTTATAGTTTATTTCAAGAGAAACATTAAAGGGTAGTAGTGTAAATGCAAAAAAAATCTCAAATCTAAAAAATATATGTAAATGTCATATTATTATTATTATTATTATTATTATTATTATTATTATTATTATTATTATTATTATTATTTAAGGTAAGATATATATGTTTTATATAAAATAAGTAATTAAATTATTATATATATGAGTTTTTTATTAGTCCTTGTCAAAGTAAAATTATAGAAATGGATATTCTTATTGATTACTAATAGTTTAGCAATAACCATGATAATTTTTAATGTTTAACTTTATAAATCATTAAAGTTATTATTGAGGACACTTATTCAAAACTACCAATAACATAATTAAAACTAGAATTGACCCTCACAAATCAAATTTTGTTTAATTATAGCCGATTTCAATTGAATATGACTATAGTTGATTATGGTTGACATACATAATAGAAAATTACTCAACACTATATATATGTGCATTGTATTGAATAATTTGTAATTCAAATCTACATGAATGTGACAAAGATTTAGTTTAATATACATATAAATATCAATTTACTCTGACCACAATTAACTATAATTGATCATATATAATTGATCATATTTATTGATGATATTTCCTTATATTCATTTTGTTTTCGGCATATCAAGAAACATGAGAAATTGGCCAAAACTATCTAATTGAAGGTCGTATTAAACATTTTGTAACTGAATTATATATCAATGTGCATCCATCTAACATTTTCATATAAATACAAATAAAAAATGTCTTTCTAAAACATTTTTATAAGATAATAAATTTCTATTAACTTATTTATATATAAATATATATAATAATTTGTTTTATATAAAGTAACAACATAATTCGCAATTTTAATGGCACAATTAAGCTCCCATGTTATACTTATTGGCAGGGACTCTTGTAATCGAAAACGATATTAGTATTAGTTTATTCACTGAAACCGAAGTATATAAATCTCTGTAACCCAATGTTTCATCCAGTGCACCGTTTGGTCAGCGTATGAGATTGCTCCGGCCGATATTTCAGCGAATAAGAAATTTTGAGGTCTTATTTGGCCTCTTCCCGAGGCCGAGAAGGAAAAAACTTATACTATATTTCATTTTGCATTTCATAAATCGAACTAATCGAACTAATCGAACTAATGTTAGCATTAGTTCGATAGCAACAAATGTTATAGTGTTTATACATTTCATCATGCCACCCTTATAAGAATAGAGAATAGTCATATCTACTGGTAAGATTTGCTGACACATGTTTTTCGACCGCCCAT
The DNA here is from genome assembly GCA_034641835.2 of Pinus albicaulis. Lineage (NCBI taxonomy): Eukaryota > Viridiplantae > Streptophyta > Pinopsida > Pinales > Pinaceae > Pinus > Pinus albicaulis. The sequence continues at coordinate 262,382,972 of CM076582.1, read as the reverse complement.
GTTTTGTGACATCTGGGCTAATAAGTCTTCAATACCTGCATAAATAACTCTTCGATACCTGCACATCGTCTTCCATACTTGCAGACCACAACTTTTTTCAGGATCTACAGAGCACCTGCACATCGTCTTCCATACTTGCGGACCACAACTTTCATCAGGATAAGAAATACCTGCAGACCACCGCTTTGCAGACCACCGCTTTCATCAGGAGCATCAGTGAGTTTTGGAGCTGTCTCTGCAATTTCCGAATGTATACCAAGTTTAATCGTTTCATTTCTGGTAATTTCTATAGTTTCTACTATGCAGACTTTTTGATGTTTCCTTGATCATACCCTGATCAATACGTGCTATCTACAGTATTAAATTTTCAAATTGCGCTATCTAAAAAATGCAATGTTTATTATGCAGACTTTTTGATGTTTCCTTGATCATACCCTGATCAATACGTGCTATCTACAATATTAAATTTTCAAATTGCGCTATCTAAAAAATGCAATGTTTATTCTGACATCCTCTGTTCGGTAATTTTTTGAATATACAATATTAGATTGAATATTTTTTTTGTATATCTGGGTATGTGTTTATTTTCTGTGTAACCTTCGAATGACATTTCTTGTAGAGTTCCCATTTCTAATATCTGGCAACTTAGCTACTATCAACCTAACTCAGCTACAAGATTATGTTGTAACCACACCGACTGGTGCCAAGTGATAAAATGGGGGCAGCAGAGGCATGAAGAAACTTACCTGGTACACAGTGTCGGACTACGGCGTCAAGAATTCTTGGAAGAGAGTGGTTGGGGATTATAGCTACTTCTATATCATAGCGATTCACCGAGAATCACCGTAAATCCCAGAGAACCACTGTAAACCCTACCATGAAAGGTCTTGCGGATTGGCCCTGCGTTTACTTGCTTGAGCTAGAAAGGTTAGTTACCCAAAATCACAGATCAAAACCTTAAGAACCACATCAACTCTTGCCATGTTTTTGGGGCTATACAATAGTTATTTCTTCAGAGAATCACTGTAAACTTTGGCGGGATATATTTGAGTTCGTACCCTAATTACTTGCCATGAAGCTAACCACTGCAGACCTCACAATAGAATCGCCTAAAACCTGCCATGATTTTGGAGAATAAAGATGCTTTAACATTCCAATAGCTTGATTGCATTGAAACAATGTAGAACTGCAAGCCATCTGAAATCTTCTGATTAGTTTCAACTGAATACCCTCATGACCTAGAAAGGCATCAAATGCATGAATTCCCATCATTCCAATCTTGTACATCACAAATTACACCAGTGACAATACCATTCTCAGGGCATTCTGAATTTCAGGGAAATGTTGAAGAATCTTCACAACCTTCAGAAAGCCAGCTTTGCCTTCTGCTATTCATATTTGCACGTCCATCTCCACCAACGTTCCAGAATCTTCATGACCTTCAGAAAGCCAGCTTTTCCGCTGTGTCTCGGCAGATTTAATTCCAACCCTACCAATCCGGTATCGGGTTTGTCCTGAAGCTGTGACAAGAATTTGTGGCAGAGAGCTCGCATAAAGATTTAGAAAAAGCAAAACCATTAAATAGCCTATTTTATTTGTTGCAGTGGCAGCATATCAGAAAACCACTGCATTCCCCTCATTGTAAGGAAAACCAAAAGCCAGTGCATTTCTCTTATTGTACGGGGTTGTTGCAGGTTGACCACAAACCCATATTTCTGAGATACCCCTGTATTCCAAAAAAATTGTAAGCAAAATTACAAAATAAAACCCGCAGCTCTAGGGCAACTTTGGCAAAACAAAAACCCATCAAGCTTGGCACCTGAGCAGAAGGAAGTATTTGTTTTGTGGTTAAACCTCGACCTTGAGGAATGATGCTCAAAACTTTAATAAAAAATCGACAACTATAAGCACATGCACGGGGATGCTATATCGATGTGTTATGTTCGTGTAGACAAGTGGTCCATAGATGGGCCAACGTAGTGATTTGTTTTTCACCACTTGTCATCTGTGATGGGCCCAGTTGTGGTGGGGGCAGTAGCAATAGTCCATAATTCTCATTTTTTGGTGGTCTGTGTCCATCATTTCTTTTCATTGCCAAGGAAGCTCCGAAGGATTCGTGAGAATTATTTGCAAAACTTTGAGTTTCTAAGATTTCTTTTGGTTAGATTTGAATTCAGACAAGTTATGTGTAAGCTTTGTTAGAATCATATGTTCTTTTGAAATTCTAACGAATTCTTTGTTCAGTTTTAATGTTAGTTGCTTGATATATATTTCCGTGAAAAAATCTTTGCTTAATTTGGAAATTTCGAAGAATTCTTTGCTTCATTTTTAAATTTCGAACAGCTCTTTGCTTGCTCTGGAAAATTTGAAGGAAACTTTGCTTAATATGCTTGCATTCGGCTCCATGAAATCTAGCTTGACTTTCAATATAATTCATTCGGCTCTAAGAATTTCTTTTTTTTTGCATCTTCTGCAAATCAAGGACTTAGTGGAGTTTTTACAGCTAAATAAGTAATTGAATTCTCGTTTCCAACCTTATTTTGTCCAAAGACAGAGTAAAATCATCGAGTTTGGCTATTCACTAAATCAAAGTTTGAGATGTTGTTTATCGCTGCCATCTTAGACAGTGGGATTCTTTGAACAATATGGTATCATATGGCGTATCATATATGTGCGTCAGGAACTGATATCCTTGCCAAAGATTTATTTGACTCGACACCAAATAATCACGAATGACCTGATCTGTTTGTGTGAGGACTTAACCTTTATGACCACTCTTGTTTTTTTAATGGCAATCGGCAATTATTTTATATATAGAAACAACATAATCCGCAATTTTAATGGCGCGATTAAGCTCCCATGTGATACTTATTTTAAGAGGGAAATGTTATATATAAATTTGAAATCTAACTAGCATCAAATTAAATTATTATTATATTTTATTTAATCACACATTTGTATTAAATTTCATAGACATATTAAGCAATTGGAAATCCTCCTTTAAATGGATAGTTAAAAAATCAATCCAATACTCCACTTACAACATGAGTGTAATAATGGTCAAGAATTTATTATTACAACATGAGTGTAATAATGGTTAAGAGTTTATTATGTTTTATTTAATAAGTGATTCGTATTAAATTTCATAAACATAGGCGGCAATTCGAAACATTCCTTGGAATGGATAATTAAAAAAATAAATCCAATACTCGTGTTACAACCTGAGAGCAATAATGGTTAAGAGTGTATTTCGTGTTACAACCTGAGTGCAATAATGATTAAGAGTGTATTTCCTGATAGAAGGAACCTTATCTCAATTTGACATGATTGTTATAATTAGATTTTCTTTTTTATTTGAGTATTATTTGTTCTTCACTAAACAATTTTGCAGTTTTTTTTTTATACCTTAATATTATAGATTGAATTTTATTTTTTTTATTAATATTTAAAATTACTTAAATTTATAATAATATGATCAAGATTAAGATTTTATTCTGTAATAATTATTATTTGCACTTTTACATAACAAAATGCTATATAGATAATAACAAATTGAAGTACCATTAATTAATTAGAATTTAACTTAGTTATATTATAATATTTAAATTATTTTTATAATAAATAATATCAATTAACAAGTTTAGAATTGATAAATATGGCCAATTAAATTTAAATAAATAACTATATTTATTTATAAAAAAGCGTAATGAGATAAAATCATTAATAATTATGTGAAATTTTGATTTAAATTATAAATTTTTAATTAATATATAAAAAATTAATTAGAAAAAAAAAATACTATTTTAACAAATAAATTGAATAGTGATAGTAACAGTTATATATATATATATATATATATATATATATATATATATAAAAGAAATGAATGAACAAATATTAATAATAAATTAAAATGGTTATCAATTCAAAAAACAAATAATGAAGTAAATAAAGCAACTCTATTTTAATATTTATGCTCTAAGGCATTCTTATTTGAAAACAACTCCACTAGCTCTCATTGTGTCCATGTCTAAGCCATTGGATCAAATGTTAGATGATTGAAATGTTTTAGGCCATTAGATTCGCAAGAAAATAGTTTTAAATATGTTTTTTAATAATATTTGTTTTTTTTCTTTTTAATAAGTTAAATTGAATTTAGGTAATAAAATAAAATAATAATAAACTATAAAAACAACCCATGGTATCCACCCATGGTACATTCACGTGGAATATAGTTTATTTAAAGGGGGAAATTAAGATGGCCTAGATCAATCTTAACTCTAGATCTACCTAGAGCCAAGAGGGATCAAATGTCTTGATATGAAAACCTCTTTTAGAGTGAAAAGAGAATTGATCCCTCTAATAAATAATATATATCTAAACTAACTATTTAATAAAATTATTTTCAATTTTTTATAACCATAATTCTTTTAAAATTTTACTTAATAAGATGTATCTAAATTTTCATATTTTCAAATATACATAGCTTTCCATTTTCTATATTCTTTTTGTTACAACTATTTTATTATTCCAAAAATACATGAGTTTTTTGCTATATATTGTTTATGTTACAACTGTTTTATTATTCATGAGCAATATTTCTTAATATATAAAAAATTAAATTAATAATGAAATTTTTTTAAATATGCTATTTTTTTTTAAATTTCCAAATTATTTCACATGACATGATTTATCTTGAGCAATAATGATGAATGTTCATAATTCTCATTTCTTAATTAACACTAAATTTACTTTTAATTACTTAATTATAATATTTTGTAACTACATACATACTCTTTAGAATTTTTTTTGTTAATGAATATCAAATTTCTTTGTTAAAAAAAACTATATACATATCTTTAATTACATAATTGTGGCTAAAAAACTTACTTATTTTTTAGTTTATAATCATAAACTAATTTCAAATTATATGATGTCAAACTTACTCAAGTTTTTATTCTAAAATTTTAAACAAAGTTTTTCACTACATAATTTTAGCTTTTATAATTTTTTTATTTTTCAATTCCAAACTAAACATACAAAAGAAAAAACTCACTCAATCCTTACTATAGATTATAGTTTTAAAAAATTGACACTATGTGATTAACAATAGAGTAACTTGAGACAACCCTAAAGGGATTTTTTGTTCATGTTTTATCATAACATTTCCCTCCTTCCCTTATATATTGTAGAGTCTTCTTAAGAGAGAGAATATTCTAGTTTATAACCTCATCCACAATCAAAGAAAATGGCTGGGGAGATCATAGTGTAAAATCAAATGTTCCTATGGTATTTTTAAAGGGTTCATAAATAAAAGTGACAATGAGAATGTCAATATTGTGGTAAAATAAATGATTTTTAAATCATTGTGACAAAAAAAACATCAGATCAACTCACAAAATATATCTAATTATATAATGATATGAGGCGATAACAAAGTTTTGAATCATGATAACTAGGTGACAACCAAAACAAAGTTTTAGCCACAAGAAAAAAATCACAACAACTCACAGAATAAATTGATATTGCAAATGAACTGATGTTTGTGACACGTCTGTAGGTGTTTCCATTCATAAATTTCTTACTCATTTTGTCTCGATATTGCTAGATAATGGTGAAACAAATACAATGCTAATCCAAGTGATCCAGAGATGTATTCACAACCAGCTTGGAAAACTAGGAATGCAGATGCTTCTAATTTTCAATGAAGTAGTCTTCAAAAGTTCCTAGCTCTATTTTAATTACATAAATGTATTTAAAACCAATTGATAGTATTTACTTCAGTTGTTTTATTTGGACACGTTGCAATTTGATATTTATTGATATACAAGTTGTGCATCAAATTATTATGTAACGATTGTGACAAGAAGTTTTTAAATTATTGCTCTTTAGCTGTATATTATCAGTTTAGTATGTTTTCAATCAAGAAGAGGCTTGAAAGTTTAAGAACTATATCTTAGATCGGAGCATGTGATTCTATTAAAATGTATTAAACATATTAATTTTTTACAACTTGTATGTTTAAATATGTGATTTTGGAAGTGATGATGGCTTCTTTAAACACTTTATTAGTATTGTTGAAGAACTCTGATTATATCATTAATGACTGTGAGTAGTTCATGTAGCAGTTACATTTCTTATAACATATTTTCATATCCTTTTTATAAGATATTGTATATACAATTCTTACACATTTCCCCGAGACGTTACCTATATGGTGAGTAGTTCATGTAGCAATTGCATTACTCATAACAGACTTTTATATCCTCTGTATAAGCTATTGTATCTACAATTCTAACACATTTTCCCTAGGTGTTACGTATATGGTGATGAAGTGACGATGGCTTTTTTAGGCACTTGATTAGTATTGTGGAAGAACTTGGAGTATATCATTAAGGATTGTGAGTAATTCATGTAGTAGTTGCATTTCTTATGAAATATTTTTATATCATTTGGATAAGATATTTTATATACAGTTATACTATGATATGGATACACATTCCCCCCAAGCGTTAGCATATTGTGACTGTTGTCCACTTGCTGATATTTACAGAAATACAATTAACTGATTGACGGTTTTGGAACATCAAAGTTACTATGATGACCTTTTATCTTAGGATGACTCCTTAGTGTTGAGATTCTATTTGCATGATGAAGGTGCATAGATCACTTGAGAGGAAAACTCTTTTTCCTATTGATAGTATGTGGTAGTTGTATGAATGGAATGCTTATATTTTCCTCACTGTCATAAGATTTAACACAGTTTTTTTTTTTTTTTGATAAGTCTATATACAAGTTATACATATTATGTAGTAATAAATGTTATTTAATAATACCAATCACTGAAAGAGGAAATTATCTCTATTGAGATTCAACAAGATGATGAGCTTAGTGAAAAGAGTCGCCTTCACTGAGTGGGCCCGCAGGCTATTTTTGGCGCAAGTATATTTTTAGACTATGTCTATTTTTAGACATGTCAATCATATTTCAGAAGTTGTAGGATGCTATTTTTGGATGGTTGATCAAGTTGGAAAAATAGATGAAATTATATTTTTAGAATATTGGGTGAAGTCTATTTATATATTGTCAATCTAAAAATAGATGCATGTTGGTTATTATTAGCTCTTAATAATAATCAGACTCTAAACAGAAAATTATTCTCTTGGAGCACTTTAGTTCAGTGCACAGATGTGGCAGAGCAGCTGACAGAAGGAATTACACTATTCGTGAGGGTTTACTGGAGCTATTGCATGGAGGACTTAGTTAGAACTCAAGTGGCAGAGTTATGACACAGTTGGAAGAAGTAGTTATGGAGTTGTATTCAGTTTAACTCAGTTAGACTCGGTTGAGCTAGTTGTATCTAGTCTAATTGATTGATACACTACTGAGAGTGGAGTGAATTAATTAGTTAATTAATTCACAAATAATAACTCATTAATCAACTGAACAATATAGCAGTTAACTATAGTGCACGGCAGTTTCAGTGGAGCCCAGTGGAGAGATAGGTGAAAGGGCAAGATAGACTATCTGTTGTGACTATTAGTGATGCATTGATTGCATCCAACACACAGTGGAGATGCCAATGAGGATTGCGCAGTCAATACAAGAGCAATTTGAATTCATTCAGAGCTATTCTTCAGCAGATATTGCGCAGTGGAGGCAGGCTAGTAGGTGGCAAGGATCGGTGCATGGATTTGTAAGATTAGGCCTGTATAGTCTATGAAGATTGTACTATACTGAGAGCTTATGATAAGATTTGTATGTTTGTATGAGATTGTCATATGATATCCATGTTACATAATATATAGTTCGAGTTTTTAGCTTCAGGCTTTCCCGGTTAAAAACTGTGTTATGTGCGATTGATAACTTTTTTTAATGCTTCACATGTGTGTGCAATTAAATTTTCCACAAAAGATTAACAAGCGGAATAGATTCAGTATATTACATAAAGTTAAATAGTGTGAGATCAGGTGGATCTTGGACAGATGCATGCTTAGTGCATATAATTTCTACATGGTATTGGAGCATTTTTTATTGAAGATTGCAATTGTGAAGTGAGTTTGTGCTGGTGGACAATTCAAATTTTCTATAGAAGATTCTTGGTGTATAAATTGAGTATAGATTGAAATGTCTTTCAACAGGTTGAGATTGGAGTATGCCCTTGATGGGAGCTCGAATTACATAGCCTGGAGGGACAGGATGGAGGTGGTACTGGAGGATAATGGGCTGAAGGAGTTCATTGATAGCGATGTTCCTATACCGGGATCTAGCGATGTTGCATTACTTGATGCATGGAAAAAGAAGACTGCAAAGACAAGGAGGATTATGTTGGAAGGTGTGAAGGACCACATTGTGTCTAGCCTTCATGGGAAAGCCACTCCATTCTTAATGTGGAAACTTTGATAGACTTTTTCCAAAGCAGAAGTGACCAGAGGAAGTTGGTGCTTAAAGACAAGCTCAGAAAAATAAAAATGGAGAAAGGCGACAGTATTCCAAAATACCTCATGAAGTTTGTCCACTACAAGGATGAGCTGGGAAGTGTGGGGGTTACTGTTGATGAAGAAGACTTGGTGAGCTTGGATCTCCTTGGGCTTCCGAAGAGTTTCCATAGCTACGAAGACTCTGCCAATGGATGGGAGAAACTGCTAGGATGGGAGCAACTTTAGTCAGATCTTATGTAGGAGGAGATAAGGCGGGTTGCCAGGGATGGATCTTCATTGAAGAATGAAGATAAAGAGAATTACGCTTTCGCTGCCAAAGCAAGGAAAGGGAAGGGGAAGAAAAATCCTTCTAAATCCGGTGTGAAAGGCAAGAAGCATGATTTGTCCAAATTGAAGTGTTTTCACTCTCAAGAACATGGACCTTTCTCCACTAACTGTCCATAGAAGAAGAATAATAAGAAAGCTACTGGATTTGCAGCTGCAGAGGCCTTAGCCTCACAATTCGAGCTATATTTTTCCTTGATCGCATGCTTGGTTTCAAGCTGCATGGGATCAATGTGGTATCTTGACAGTGGTGCGTCTTTCCATATGATGGGAGAAAAAGAGTTGTTTAGTGACTTGGAGGAGAAGGACCTCTAGATGCATATAGAGATGGGCAATGATGGTTGGAACAATACGACAGGCATTGGGACCATTACCTTTGAGAGGGAGTTCGGTAATCCATTCTTTTTGAAGAATGTCATGCATGTTCCAGGTCTGAAGCAGAACTTGGTCTCAGTCGCAATGCTGGAAGAAAGAGGTTATGATGTTGCTTTTAGTGAGGGAAAAGCCTTCCTTCGACATAAAACAATGGGTCAAACCAAGAAGATATGGGTTCGAATTAAGAACCTCTACAAGCTAGTGGTAGATGGCCTATGCTGCAATGGTGGGAAAAGTAGAAGAAGTGGTGAGCCAGGATGAGGGCGAATTATGGCATAGGATATTGGGCCATCTTCACCATGGCGCTTTGAAAATTTTGCAGCAAATTTCTAATGGACTTCCCAAGGGTACTCTTGTGCAGTTAGATCAGTGCAAAGGATGTACAATGGGTAAGTTTGTGAAGACCACCTTTCATGAGAAGGAGAATTGTGCTTCGGTGATCCTAGAGAGAATTCACACAGACATGTGTGGACCATTATCGGTTTCTTCACACAGGTATTATGTGATATTTGTTGATGAATTTTCTCATAGATGTTGGATATTTTTCATGTAGAAGAAGAGTGAAACAATCTCAAAGTTCTGTGAGTTCAAGGCATTGGTGGAGGATTCGGGGAAGCAGGTGAAAGCTCTAAGGAGCGGTAATGGTGGTGAATACATCTTTGGTGAACTCAAAGACTTCTGTAGAAAAGAAGGAATTCAAAGAGAACTCATAACGCCTAATAACCCACAGCACAATGGGGTCACGAAGAGAAAGAACAGAATGATCGTGGGTGCTGCATGACCAAGCCCTACCGATGCACTTGTGGGCGGAAGCATTCAACAGTGCGGTTTATGTGCAAAACCGTTGTCCTCATAGAGTACTTGGCATGAGTACACCTGAGGAATATTTTACTGATAAGAAGCCTGATATTTCTCATTTGAAAATTTTTGGCTCACCTGTTTACATTCATGTGACGAAGGATTCCAGGAAGAAGTTGGAGCCGACTACAGAAGTTGGGATATTTTTGGGGCACACAGAAACACGCCATAACTATCGTGTGCATTTTCCAAACAGTCGGATGACTGTTATGCGACGGGATATAAAATTAAATGAGGTGAAAGCCATGCAGTTTTTGCTTGAGAAGGAGCTACACTTACGTGCGGAGGAGGAACTTCTTGTTCCCAAAGATGAGCCACTAGATGTGGATTAGCCACAGGACGATATTCATGGAGTGGAGGAGTCCACTCATGCAGAACAAAACATCAGATAAGGCAGGAAGCATACCACAGAAGATGAGAGACGAAAGGTGGATGTGGCATAGAATGTAGGAGTTCCTACATCACAGCGCAAACAAAGACAGTCACCTGACCGATATACTGGATACATGTCTCTTATGAGAAAGTGTATTGTGACAAAGCCATATTCTTTTGAAGAAGCAGCATAGGAGCCCACATGGGTAGATGCCATGGTGGAGGAGTATGACTCCATTGTCAGAAACAGTGCTTGGGAGATTGTTCCAAGGTTGGTGGGAAAATCAGTTGTAGGATAAAGATGGATTTACAAGATAAAGCAAGCTACTGATGGGAGCGTCGAGAAGTATAAGGCAAGAATTTTTTCCCAGGGCTTCTCACAGATTGAGGGGATTGACTATGAAGAAAACTTTGCACCTGTCACATGGTATTCTTCCATACGGACCATCCTTGCTCTCTCAGCATAGATGGGTTAGCACATTCATCAGATGGATGTGAAGACTACATTCCTTATTGGGATCATTGAGGAAGAGGTGTACATTGAGCATCCTAAAGGATTTGAGATCTTCAACAGTGAGTTGCATGTGTGCAGACTCAAAATAGCGTTGTATGGGCTGAAACAAGCACCTCGTGCTTGGTACACTCGGATTGACAGCTATTTCACTAGACTTGGCTTCACCAAGAGTGAGGCGGATGCAAACCTGTACTAGATTGTGGTTGAGGGTAAGCTTTTGATCATTGTACTTTATGTTGATGATATGATAAAAATAGGTGATGAGCATTTGATACACTCATGCAAGGCTGATCTTTTAAAGGAGTTTGAGATGAAGGATTTAGGCCTCCTTCATTATTTCCTTGGATTGGAAATATGGCAGCAGGAAGGTGAACTGTTTATGTCTCAAGGCAAGTATGCCAGGAAGATACTAGAGAAGTTTCACATGCAAGGCTGCAAGCCTATCGACACTCCTCTTTCAGGAAATTGGAAGAAAGAGGATGCTACATCGGTAGAGGTAGTGGATGCCACTATTTGTCGACAGTTCGTGGGTTCGCTCATGTATTTAGTCAATACAATACCGGACATATGCTATGCGGTGAACCAGATTTCACAAGCGATGGTTAAGCCTACAAGCTCTTTTGGAAGGCAGGCAAGCATGTCCTGAGATATCTCAGGGGCACATCTAAGTATGGTTTATGGTACAGACAAACGGATGAGGTGAAGTTGCATGGCTTCACGGATACATATTGGGTAGGAAGCCCAACAGACAGAAAGAGCACATCAGGAGGAATTTTCAGTATCAGATCTATGACAGTTTCTTGGTACAGCAGGAAAAAAATATATGTGGCACTCAGTTCAGTGGAAGCAGAATACACGGCAGCAATTTTAGCTGCATGAGAGGCTATCTGGATGAGGAAGATTCTGGTTGGTTTTTTTAGTTTACATTTGGATGCCACGGTGATTCATTGTGATAATCAGAGTTGGATTAAACTTTCGGTTAATCCTATGTTTCATAACAGATCTAAAGATATTGATATTCGATATCATCATATCAGATATTGTGTGTAGCAGAAGATCATGTTGCTTCAGTACATTCCCACAGAGGATCAAGATGCAGATATTATGACGAAGGCACTCACCAGGAGCAAATTCAAATACCATAAAGGCAATATCGTGGCGAAGGATAATCCCTATCTTGTTGAGAGGGAGTGTTGAGATTCAACAAGATGATGAGCTTGGTGAAAGATTTTCCTTCACTAAGTGGGCCTGGAGGCTATTTTTGGTGCAAGTATATTTTTAGACTATGTCTATTTTTAGACATGTCGATCATATATCAGAAGTTGCAGGATGTTATTTGTGGATGGTTGAACAAGTTGGAAAAATAGATGAAATTCTATTTTTAGAATATTGGGAGAAGTCTATTTATAAATCGTCAATCTAAAAATAGATGCATGTCGATTATTATTAGCTCTTAATAATAATCAGACTCTAAACAATAACTTATTCTCTTGGAGCACTTCAGTTCAGTGCACAGATGTAGCACAACAGCCGACATAAGGAATTACGCTATTCCTGAGGGTTTACTGGAGCTATTGCATGGAGGACTCAGTTAGAACTCAAGTGGCAAAGTTATGACACAGTTGGAAGACGTAATTATGGAGTTGTATTCAGTTTAACTCAGTTAGACTCAGTTGAGCTAGTTGTATCTAGTCTAACTGATTGATACACTAGTGAGAGTGGAGTGAATTAATTAGTTAATTAATTCACAAATAATAACTCATTAATCAATTGAACAATACAACAGTTAACTACAGTGCATGGTAGTTTCAGTGGAGACCAGTGGAGGGATAGGTGAAAGGGCAAGATAGACTATCTGTTGTGACTATTAGTGATGCATTGATTGCACCGAACACGTAGTGGAGATGCCAATGAGGATTTGAGAGTCAATCCAAGAGTAATTCGAATTCATTCAAAGCTATTCTTCAGCAAATATTGTGCAGTGGAGGTAGGCTAGCAGGTGACAAAGATCGGTGCATGGATTTGCAAGATTAGGCCTGTATAGTGTATGACAATTGTACTATACTGAGAGCTTGTGATAAGCTTTGTATGTTTGTATGAGACTGTCATATGATCTCCATGTTACATAATATATAGTTGGGGTTTTCAGCTTTAGGCTTTCCCGGTTAAAAACTGTGTTATGTGCGATTGATAATTTGTGTTTATGCTTCACATGTGTGTGCAATTAAATTTTCCGCAAAAGATTAACAAGTGGAATAGATTTAGTATCTTGCATAAATTTAAATAGTGTGAGAACAGGTGGATCTTGGACATATGCATGCTTAGTGCATATAATTTCTACAATCTCAATACACCCCTGTAGATATACAATGTCTCATGATATTCTTCTCATTTAGTGACACATGGAAATTCCCATACCAAAACTCTTTCACATTGTCATTCACATTATACGAAAGTCTATATTGATAAGGTTTCCTACATATATTAGCCCAACATTCAAGTTCATCATTCTCATGTTAATGAATGCTAATTGTGTAATGCCTCCATAAACCTTTGCTTAATGTTTTTTACATTCTTGCTTTCATTGACATTAACCTATTTTATGTAGTTCTTTTTCCAACAACACATGTCAATAATTCCCTACTAGCACTTATGTCATATTGAGATTTATATTTTGCAAATTTTCTAGGGCTTGATGTCATATTTCTTGATACTAGCCCATTTACTTTCACCTCTTTGGAAATTCTAATGCCCAATAATTGAACTATATTTCTTAGATATTTGTGATTTCAAAACATATTTAAGAGTTAAGATTTTGATATGATAGAAATACCTTGAAAAATAATTTTGATCACCTAATTTACTTTATCTTGAACTATTCATTCGTGAATTAGTGGCCTCATTTCTTCAATTTTAGTTGATTCTATTTTATCTAGAAAATTATCATCAAAGACAATTTCTTGCAACTTCTAATTAATGTCCATGTTTTTCTAAGTGTGGTAAGATCTTGTTGTAGGTAAGATGTTTTCCCTACATAAAAATATATATAAATTTTTAATTTTTAATTTTAACTTGACATGTACATTGAAAAAAATTAAAATATTAAAGTTGTGACTTCATTTGTGTGGTCAATATTGTCATTGACAAGTTCCTCTAACTCTCTCATTTCCTCATCATTTCTAGGTACATCCACATCTATTTCAAGCTCTCTATTTTGTACCTCCATATTTCTTTAGGCTCATTATTTTCCTTCCATGCTCTTCTATTTTACAGTAGATCATAATTTTTCTTCATTTAAAATAAATACATTTTATAATATATTGTTTCACTAGTGTGTGTGTGTGTGTGTGTGTGTGTGTGTATAACTAAAATTTTGAACTAAAAATTCAAAGTAGTTGCAGGGCTTTTTATATTGATGCATCAGACTATACTACATTTGGAGGTAACGAACACTAGCACCCCTTCACTTAATGTGCCCGATTGTGTTAAATCTCTATGAAATTAACTAAATCCATTTAGTTCCAACTTAGTCTTATTTTCCCCAAAAAAATTGTTATTATCATCAAATATATATCTTAAAAATACAATTGGCGCTTGGATACGTAGATGAACTTGGAGTAAACTCTATTTTTGTTAATAAAAATTCTCTTTATTTACATCTATGCTACATAGATTGTACTTGAATGTATTTAAAATATCTTATTTAAGTTACATGTTGATTTCATGCTTGTTTCGCAGGATTATTAATCACAAAAATATTTTCACCCCAATTTTCTATTTCAATATCTATAACAAATTTTTTATATATGTGAACAGTTTATGTTGGTTTACATATATGTTTTCACCCACAATTGCCTATTTCAATATCTATAACAAAATTTAACTCTTATAATCAATATCTTTGAAACCTCCACGGTCTACTTCCATGGAAGCAAAATTTTTCTTTCATTCCTTCACGATGGCTCCTTCTCCGCAACAACTTATTTCATTATGTTGGTTTACATATATTTTTTCACCCAAAATTTCCTATTTCAATATCTATAGCAAATTTTTTTTGGGCTGATAACTCTTATAATCAATATATTTGAAACCTCCATGACCTGCTTCCATGTAAGCAAAATTTGCCTTATATTCCTTCATGATGGCTCTTTCTTTGCAGCAACTTATTTCTTCTAGGTTACTCTTTCCTATGCTTTTGCGTTATGACATTTCTTTTGCAACATATGGTGCAATTTCTAGTTACGCTGTAAGGCGTTCTTATTTGAAAACAACTCCCTAGCTACTACTGTCTCCATGTCTGAGCCATTGGACCAAATGTTAGACGATTGAAATGTTTTTGGCCATTAGATTCACAAGTAAATAGTTAAATAAAATAATAATTAACTATAAAAACAACCCATGGTATTGACCCATGGTATTCATGTGGAATGTATTTTATTTAAAGGGAGAAATTAAGATGGCCTAGAGAACTCAGCCATCTCATAAATAATATAGATCTAAACTAATTATTTAATAAAATAATTTTTAAATATTTATAACTATTATTCTTTAAAAAGTTTACTTAATAAAATGCATCAAAAACTACAAAAACAATGCACCATAAACTATAAAAACAACCCATGGTATTGACCAATGGTATTGATGTGGAATGTAGTTTATTTAAAGGGGGAAGTTAAGATGGCCTAGAAAATTGATCCATCTAATCTAAAGTAATTATTTAATAAAATATTTTTTCAATGTTTATAACCATTATTCTTTAAAAAAATTACTTAATAAAATGCATCTAAATTTTCATACATCTAAATATACAGAGTTTTTCCTGTTCTATATTATTTCTGTTACAATTATTTTATTATTTGAGAAATACATGGTTTTTTTTTTTGTTATATATTATTTATGTTACATATTTTTTATTATTCAAAAGTATAGTTTCTTAACATATACAAAATTAAATTAATAATGAAATATTTTAGAATATGTGATTTTTTTAAATTTCCAAATTAGACATAATTTATCTGGAGAAATAATGATCAACGTTCATAATATTTCTTAAATAACACTAAATTTTCTTTTAATTACTTAATCATAATAAATTACATTACAATTTGTAACTACATACTCTTTTTGATTTTTTTTGTTAATGAATATCAAATTTCTTCCTTTCAAAAAAGAATTATATACATATCTTTAATTACCTAATTGTATCTAAAAAATCTTACATGTTTTGTACTTTATAATCATAAACAATTTTCATATTATATGATTTCAAACTTGCTCAACTTTTTATTTTGAAATTTGAAAAAATGTTTTTTCACTAAATAATTTGAGCTTTTATAATTTTTTTATTTTTCAATTCCAAACAAAAATTACAAAAGAAAAAACCCACTCAGTCCTTATTGAAAATTATAGTTTTACAAAATTGACACTATGTGATTAACAATAGAGTAAGTTGAGACAACCCTAAGGGTATTTTTTAAAGTTTTAACGTAACCTTTCCATCCATCCAATATATATTGTAGAGTCTTCTGAAGAGAGAGTATATTCTAGTTTATAACCTGATCCACAATGAAAGAAAATGGCTATTTTAGCTAAAAAATCTTAAATGTTTTTTACTTTATAATCATAAACAAATTTCATATTATATGATTTCAAACTTACTCAACTTTTTCGTCTGAAATTTTAAACAAAGTTTTTGACTACATAATTTTCATAAACAAAACATACAATGAGAAAGTCAATATTGTGGTATAATAACATTAGCTTACATAATATATCTAATGCTATAAGGATGAATTTTAGCGTACATAGAACACCACCCTAAAAATTCTATATCCTTGATCATTTTAAAATAACCTAAGATGTTTAGATTGGATGATGAGGTGGGGTGGTAGAGTAATTGAGGATGCTTCTTAAAGGGTAAGAGAATTTAGATACTCTATCCATCCACCAAAGCTATAAAAAGTGAGACTTGTAGATTATAGTTTTAAAAAATTGACACTATGTGATTAAGAATAAGTTACAAACATAAGTAATAAGAGGAATGTACACGAGGAACATGGTAATTAATGTGATTCTTTGTACTATTTTTATTAAAAATAGTAATTCTTATTTCTATTTTTTTAAATGAATATTGTTAAATTTGTTGTAACATTTTTATTTATAACGGTAATTTGTATTTATATTTTTTTAAGTTAATATTGTTAAATGTATAATTGAGTGAAATGAATTAAATTGATATTCTATTTTTTAAGATATTTGTTTCAAAAATTCGAAGTATGGTGAATTTTGTTTTATTAAGATTTACTCTAGAAGTGTAGAGAATGAGTCTATCTCAAGTCCCAAACAATATTCTTCTTTCTCTTCTTATTCTAGCTTGCACCTTGACACTCTTATCCTTCTCCTTGTGAAAATTTAAACTGTGAGGCACAAGGTAGTTTTTTCATATATGAACATTTAGATATGATAAGAAAAATGTGATACTCTATTGTAATTTTCTCTACAACTATTATGGAAAGTGTGCCCTAAATGATGACAATTTCATGGTTAATGTAGTATAAGCTACATGCAAATTTACAATCTTGTATACAAGATCAAGAAAGCTATGCCCAATATCCAACACCCTAGAGCAAGACATGTTCACCAATTCAACAGTTTCTTATGTATATCTCTCAGTGCTAGAGTTCTTTTCTCAATAAACTTGTTTTTACTACTTTTGAAGTGATGAAAGCCATCGTTGTTGCATATAGGAGCATTTAGCTATGATAAGAAAAGTGTGATAATGTGTTATAATTTTCTCTACAAATGTGTTGGACTTGTTTTCTCAATAAACTTGTTTTTCTGCTCTTAACTGATGAAATTCATCATTGTTTCATATAGGAGCATTTAGCTCTCAAAAGAAAAGTGTGATATTGTGTTATAATTTTCTCTACAAATGTGTTGGAGTTTTTTTCACAATAAACTTGTTTTTTACTACTCTTAAGTGATGAAATCCATCATTGTTGCATATACATCATTTAGCTCTGATAAGAAAAGTGTGATACTATGTTATAATTTTCTCTACAGATGTTATGGAAAGCATGCTATGAATGTTGGAAATTTCATGCTTGATTTAATATAAGCTAAATAAAAATTCATTTCTTCTACACAAGATCAAGAAAGCTATCCTGAGTAGCCAACACCACAAAACAAGATTTGTTCACCAATTCCATAAATGATACCAAATCTCTCTCAGTGTTGGATTTTTTTTCTTAATGGCCTTATTTTTAGTACTCTTGAAGTGATGAAAGCCACCTCTCCATACATTTTTTACTATCTTCACAAAGAACAAAAGAAACCAACTTCATATCACTGATACTCGAAAAAACAAGAACATGGCAGACACCACACTAGGGAGAGACTTCACTTGTTTTATTTGGACTTGTTGCAAGCTAAAATTTACTCCTATACAAGTTCTGCATCAAATTATTATGTAACAATTGTGCCAATAATTTTTTAAATTAATTCTCTTCAGCTATATCTTATCGGTTTAGTATGTTTTCAATAAAGAAGAGGCTTTCGAGTTTAAGAACTATATCTTTCTGGTTGATAAATCTTATCATCAATATCTTTGAAACCTCCATGACGTGTTTCCATGGAAGAAAAATTTTCCTTTCATTCCTTCAAAATGGCTCCTTCTCTGCAACATCTTATTTCTTTTAGGCTACTCTTTCCTATGCTATTGCCTTATGGCGTTTCTTTTGCAACATGTGGTGCAATTGCTAGTTAATTTTTTTTTAACTAACAAATTCAACCTATATTTTATAGGGATATGTAAAAAACACATGAACTGTAAAAATCTCTAGACAACAATCTCAAAAAAAACATTATTAATACAATAAGACATTATTATTCTAATTGGATAGGATTGGATTCTCTACATCCACGCTACACAATTACAATTAAAAAAATACCTCAATTTACTAATTAGAAAAACCTAAATTAACTAAACTTTAAACCTTAACAATAACTGAAATTCAATATTTCTACTCTAATTTAACTATATTTAAATTAAATAATAAATACTAACGATTATATAAATATCTCACCTTCACCCTTAATTACATTGATCAGTAAAAAAAAAAAAATTCACTATCTATCAACACATAAAATATACCTACCAATGCTTCACCTCGGTCGGTTAGCAATATTTCATTATAAGAAATGTACCAACTCTTTTTAACCTTTACAATCATTAAACCAAGGTGATTATTACGATAATACAAAACTATTTTAAGTCTTAACATACATTGGTTCTTGGTTTTAATATGAATGTTGCGTATTCATAAACCTTGTCATTATGTTATGAAAGCTCCACTCATTAACTATGGAATAAAGGGGCATTTTAATTCGTGCCATGGATCTTTACTTGTCGACGTTATTGGTATTCATTTCACCTTAATTAAGAGGTACTCTTATGTACTAGTTAAACCTGATACGATCTTTGGGCAACTGGCATGCATTTAACTCGATCAAAAGGCGTCTAGCTGTCTATACGCCATTGATCTTGGAACGATCGAATGGTGAGAACACATTAGGGTTTGACTAATGGCTACCGGGCTTGTAACCGCTTCTACTCATTCGCATTCCTCTGGGGGTAGGTTCTGGAACCATCTCCACTGCAGCAAAGTTTCCTCTTCCAGTTTCTGGCTCATGGCCTTTGCTCGGTGTCAGCCCAGCGTCTCTATGCGTTTTCGCGCCCTCCACTAACTGGTATACCTTGCCTGCTACTGCAGGATCAAATTGGTAAGTCTATGCACTAAGCCTACCACTATTTTACCATTTCATTTAGCAAGATTAAATTTCTCCCTTTTGATTTGAAGTTCAAGTTTAATACTAATGAGTTGTTTCATGATTCTGCTTCTTGCATGGCTTCCTATGGTTCAGTTTATGACTTGTAACGTTCTCACACAAGGCCAATAGGTATTATTTTTGAATTCTTCCGAGTATCCCTCTAATTTCTGGTTCAAAAGTAGTTGAAACTTGGTTAAAGGAAAGAGCAGGGTCTCGGTTCCCCAGCCCAGCTTCATGTTTTAACTCAATTCCAGTTTTGCATGGCAGGTAACAAGTTCTTTATCATTTGCGCACATCATTTGTTACACTTGCGAGTTGCAATGGTGCATCTCCATTTCGGCAAGGCTAACCGGGGCTTCTCTTGCTCCAACAAGTACCCCTATCCAAGCTTTAGGATTACTCATTGGCCACAAGTGGCTGGTGATAACTATGGCCGTTGAGTTGAAGGAATTTCTCAGAATTTGATGTATATGTTGCTTAGGATTTATTTTCCACACCTAGGGTTAAGTGAAAAGGTTCTTTTCATTACGGCCACATGCCTATATTCTGTGTAATACCATTTGGTTCTCTGTACTTAAAAAAAACAATTGCGATATATTTATTCTAACTATCGTCGTGTTATTAAGGCTCATGGTTTACTATCCCTGTCGTAGTTGTTAAATACTGCATGGATATGTGCTTACAAGATTTATAGCAGAGTTTTTGTCTTGTAATTGAATTATAGTGAACATACCTGTATATGTATCAATCCACCGAATTCCAGTTATCTTATTATGCATGGTGATGTTCTCTTCTGTACATGCATGAACTGTAATTTTGTTTTTTTTTTTCTGTTTTAGTAAATGAATTTATTCGAATAGCGAGAAAAATGAGTTTCTCCATCAGTTGCAGTCTATCTCTCCTCTATGAATAAAAATAGTCCTTTTTATTTCATAGATGTTGCGTTTGCTTATGGCTTCTATTTATATATTTACATATATGCATTTCTCGCAGAGGTTTTGTTTCTTTTCCTATAACTGAATATGGAGAACTTTACATACTCTGTTAGCATTATTTCCTATTTACTTAACGAGGAACTTATCAATATGAATCTGTTCACTTCTTAGTATTTCATTTTTTCACTCAGTTATGCTAGTATTTTTTGAAAATCTTGTGACCCGACCATGACTTGTCCGTGTAATATCATAGAGTATGAGGGACGACCAGCCCAGAAATCTGGTCACAGATGTTGGGCTAACGGTCCTTCGGTTTTCTAGATAAAATGTAGCTTGCTCTTTACTATACAGAGTTAATACACATATACCATGTGCAGAAATAAATCTTTCCTAGATTGCGTAACTTTACAGAAATTTCTTTCCTGTCTGTAAAATCTTAACATTCTAAATTATTTCAACCTTTACAACATTTCAATTTTCTTATCTAAAAGTGAATAAAAGAAAAAAAAACATTTATTCTACTATCAGAGTTACATATTCCACTCATCTGTACTTAAATCTGACTGAAGTTTTTTATTTCCTCCCTTCCACGATTTGGGAAATTACGTCCTGCAACTCTCCCCCGTGCTCCAATTCTGAGTCTTCGTTGAACACAGAAATCTTGAGGAGAAACTCGAGATAGTCTGGTCCAATTCTCCAAATCCAGTGGAACATTCTCCTCTATAAGCTTCCCTTCAAGGGTTTTTACTTTCCAGGATGACAGATTCCTTTTTTTCCCTCACACTGAACCCCAAACTCTCTTCAAAATTCCTTATTTATTCCAGAGTTTCTTTGGGTAATTGTGGAACTGTTTTTCTGTTCAACTAACTCCAGATCTTGAATTTAATTTTACCATGAGTTTTTACTCATGAAACTAATTTCACAAGTAATCTTTTTATTTCAATGCCAAAAATTAATTTTTGTTCATAATATTCTATTTGCAACAAAAATAACAATAATTTTTAATTCATTCTTAACAATAGTCTAACCATTTGCCAACAACTAAGACAGTAGTTACGGTTTTCAACCTCTGGAAGAGAACACCGTCCCTGGTGTTCTTATCCCATATCAGCAAAAAGATCATGATAAGCATTCCGAATAAAACTTTCGTCCTCCTAGTTGGCCTCCTCCAGTCCAAAGTGCTTCCATTGCACTTTAACCTGGGTGATGGCTCATTTCCGAAGCATGATTTCCCTCCAGTCGATTATACTATGAGGCTCAACCAGAAATTCTCCATCCGGTTCTACCTGCACACAATAGACTCATATTAGTTATATAGGTCTTTAACATAATATTATTTTTTAACTATTATGCTCACCCTCTACTTTAATGTTCTGCCAATGGATTATGTGTCTTGGATCATGAACATATCGTTTTAATAGCGACACATGAAAAACATTATGGACCCGAATATAGCTAGGAAGAGCCAAGTGATACGCCATCGGTCCCACCCTTTCCAGTATTTGGAAAGGACCACAAAACCTGGGAGCTAACTTTGCACAAGTTGCCCATCTTAATGTACTCTTCTTTGGCTTAATTCTTACATACATGTGATCTCCCACTTCATATTCACAGTATGATCTCTTTTTATCTACGTACACTTTTTGCCTGTCTTGTGCTGCCTTTAAATTTTGCCTAATTTTCTTCACTTCTAATTCCATTTCCGCTAGCATGTCTGGTCCTAGCATGAATTTGGTCTCGGGACTACTCCAATTAATGGGAGTTCGGCACTGTCGCTTGTATAGGGCTTAAAATGGACTCATTTTCAATGATTCTTGATAACCATTATTATATGCAAATTCCACTAAGTGTAGATATTCCTCCCACCTAGTCGGTTGCTGCATGACATACATTCTCAGCATGTCCTCTAGTACTTGATTTACTCATTCCATTCTTCCATCCGTTTGTGGGTGATACGCAGCACTGAAATTAACTTGAGTTCCTAAACCCGTAAACAGTGATTTCCAAAAAGCTGATGTGAATTTTACATCCCTATCAGAAATAACTGTTTTAGGAATGCCATGCAGTCTAAAGATCTCCCGCATAAATAAATCTACTATCTCTACTGTCTTGTAAGTGGATTGGACAGGTATGAAATGCGTCGATTTACTCAATCGGTCCACAAATACCATTATAGAATCATTACCTCGTTTTTCTTTTGGTAATCCAGTGATAAAATCTAATGAAATCACCTCCCATTTCCATTCTGGGATTGGTATAGGCTGCATTAATCCAGCCGGATGCCGATGCTCTACATTCACCTGCTAGCACTCCAAACACTTGTTTAGGTAGTTTTCTATGTCCTTCCTCATACCCGGCCAACATTAGTCCTTCCTTATTGATGTCAACATCTTTTGGTACCCAAGGTGCCCTGCATAGTTGCTTCTATGATATGCATCTAGTACCAAAGTTTTTAATTCCACTCGGTTTGGCATGACTATCCTTTTCTTAAAAACCAGCAATCCTTCCTGGTTAATCTCATAATCCCCCAGCCTTCCTTGTTCTTCAGATTCCTGTGCTTGTTGCCACAAAAATTTATATTCAGGATCTTTCCCTGCTTCCTTTCCAATTTGATCTAGAAATCTGCTTTCAACTTGGTTAACATATAAATCATAAATTTTATGCAGTTTTCTGCTCAATGCATCCGCAACCTTGTTCTCCCTTCTTTTTACATGCTGCAGATCAATGTCAAACTTGCTCAAGAAAGCATTCCACCTTGCTTGTCGGGAGTTTAAATCAGCTTATTTGAAGTAGCTAGTTAGACTGCTATGGTCTCTCTTCAATACAAATCTTTTCCCAAGTAAGTAATGTCTACATACCCAGAGAGCGTGCATGACTGGAGTCAGCTCCAAATCATAGGCTGAATAGCGTAGCTCATGATTTTTTAACTTATGAGATTCGTATGCAATTACTTTCCCTTCTTGGGATAATATTGCCCCAACACGTTCCTTGCATGCGTCCATACAAACGTCGAATTCCTTATCCGGATCAGCCACACTTAACATGGGTGATGATGTTAATAGTTGCTTCAATTTTTCAAAACTATCCTGACATTCTTGTGACCATTTAAAAAATTTTCCTTTCCTTTTTAGAGAGGTAATAGGAAAAGCTATCTTTGAAAATACTTTAATAAATCACTGGTAATAGCCAGTGAGCCCCATAAATGACCATATATCTGCCACATTTTGTGGAACTTTCCATTCCATAATAGTTTTGATTTTTTCCGTGTCTACTGCTATACCTTTTTCAGATATCACATGTCCAAGATATTGGACTTCTTCCTTGAAGAAATCACATTTACTGAATTTTTCATATAACTAATGTTTCCTTAACATTTCAAGTACCATTCTCAAATGTTCCTTGTGTTCCTCCACATGTTTGGAATAAACTAATATGTCATCAATGAAAATTAACACAAAGTTATCCAAATAAGGGTGGAAGATGCTATGCATCATTCTCATGAAATTGGCTGGTGCATTTGTCAGTCCAAAAGGTAATACCACAAATTCATAGTGACCATACCTTGTGCGAAAGGTAGTTTTATGTATATCTTCATCTTTGATTCTGATTTGATGATAACCTGACGTCAAATCAATTTTTGAAAATATAGTAGCTCCCCTTACCTGATCAAACAGATCGTCAATACGTGGTAATGGATATCAGTTCTTAACAATCATCTTCTTTAACTGCCGATAATCCATGCACATGTGCATGGTCCCATCCTTCTTTTTAACGAAAAGTACATGTGCTCCCTAGGGAGATACACTGGGTCGTATATATCCCTTGTCTAATAATTCCTGAAGCTGCATTTTCAATTCAGTCAATTCTAGCACACTCATACGATAGGGTGCTCATGAAATCGGTGATGCTCCTGGCAGCAATTCTATTTTCAAGTCTATATCTCTTCTAGGTGTCAATTCGGGTATCTCTTCTGGAAATATATCCTTGAATTCCTGTACTATAGGTATATTTTCCAGCAGGGAAAATTTTTCTTTAGAATGAAATAATCCTACTTGTATAGTGTACAGTTGACATCCCTTTCTTATACATTTTCCCATTTGGGAAGCTGTAATTGGACGCAGTTGTATAGGTTTCTTTATTCCCTGAATATTTTGACGGTTGCCATTCTGATCTCTGTAGTAGATAATATTCTCTTTGCAATCTATTAGAGTCCAATGCTTCTCCAACCAATCCATACCAAGCAGCACATCATAGGATCCCAGGGGTAAAATATTCAAGTCCACTGTTAGTTGATGTCCTTCAATTTGCAATGCACAAATTGGTATCTTGGCGCTAATTTTTCTTTTGGCTCCAGTTGCCAACTGGACTAACCATGTCTTTCTAAATTTTTGACTTTGCAATTTACAGATCTGTACTAGTTTAGGACTTATATAAATTAAACTTGCTCCCGGATCTACCAAAACGGAAATATTTTGGGATAGCAATTTACCTTCTAGCTCTATCATGGTAGGTTGGAAATCAACTTGTCGATCTTCCAACACTGAATTAATTCTAGGTACGCTTCGAGCAACATCTCCCACAGTAGAGGCTTCCTGTAGATTGGTTACTTCTTCGTTCCTATCCCACTGTGGGCAGTCTCGATAGTAGTGCGCTGCTCCACATCCCCAGCACTGTAGAGGTGGCTTCTGATTTTGAGGTTGCTCATGTTTACTAGAAGCCTCAACAGTTTTATCTTCCATAGGCCACCTTACCCTCTGATGGTTCTTACCGAACTGCTTACTAACTGAATTCCTTATTGTGCTTTTAAAATTACTGGTTTTGCTTCTTTTAAAACCAGCACTACTCTTATTTTCTTTCCTTGACTACCACCCTTTTCCTTGATCTATTTTGGCTTTAGCTTGTTGATAGCACATTCTAGCCTTCCTAATGGCCTCATACATTGTTTTGGGATTTACAAATTTGATACGTTCCTTCATATGGATGGGTAAGCTACTTAGGAATATTTGTACTTTAGCTTTCTCACCTCTTAAGTAAGGTACGTAACGTAGTAATGAAGTGAACTTAGTGATGAACTCGTCCATCGTCAATTGTCTGAGTTTCAAATCATGAAATTCCCGAGCCTTTTCATCATAAAAGCATTATTTCAGGTACCTATCTTTGAAATACTGTTGAAACTTATCCCATTTCACATCTTGATCCTCTATTCCGCGGACGTTCTTCACTTCTTCCCACCATAGAGTGGCTTTCTCTCTTAACTGGTAAATAGCTAACTATGCCTTAAGACTACTTTCATAATCATATACCTGAAAATACCTATTCATATTAATCAGCGACACCTCTACTACCTCCTCTTTCTCTCCATCAAATGTGGGTGGCTTTATCTTCCTGAATTCGCCCTGCAGCTCTATCTTCTACCTTTTATTTGCCTTCTGCTCCATTTCGTTTTCAGATTCAGCCTCATTAAAAATTTTATTTTGATTACTTCGCTGTGACATACTCCTTTCTTTTCGACCTGCATCCTGATCTCCCGTTCGCTGTTCATTTCCTTCCTGAAATTCTCTATCAGCACTAGGCTTCTCAATTCTTTGGTTTTGTTTATCTGAGAGGATTTTTAGAATTCTTTCCTGCTCTTGCATCATCCTTGCATTATCGTTTCGTACTCTTTCCATTTCCTCCTGCAGTTGTTGCACTGTGGTTAACAAGATGCAGGTTTGGTGTTGTTGTTCTTCAATCAGCCTGTTAGTCTGTTGATGTTGTTCCATTCCCAACTGAACCCACATTTCAGGGTTCCTCTCCTATTTAGGTTGGGTCTCCCCAACATTTTGAGGTGGTGGCTGCAAAGGTGTTCTTCTTGCTTTTCCTATTATTCTTTCCATTTAACACTATCTCTCTCTCTCTCTGTGCATTAGTAAGACACAATTTAACATTAGTTGACCCAATAGGGTCCCAACTTTGTAACTCGCTCTGATACCACTTGTCACCTTCACCCTTAATTACATTGATCAGTAAAAAAAAAAATTCACTATCTATCAACACATAAAATATACCTACAAATGCTTCACCTCAGTGGGTTAGCAATATTTCATTATTAGCAATGTATCGACTCTTTTTAACCTTTCCAATCATTAAACCAAGGCGGTTATTACAATAATACGGAACTATGTTAAGTCTTAACATACATTGGTTCTTGGTTTTAATATATGAATGTTGCGTATTCATACACCTTGTCATTATGTAATGAAAGCTCCAGTCATTAACTATGGAATAAAGGGGCATTTTAATTCGTCCCATGGATCTTTACTTGTTGATGTTATTGGCATTCATTTCACCTTAATTAAGAGGTACTCTTATGTACTAGTTAACCCTGATACAATCCTTAGGCAACTGGCACACATTTAACTTGATCAAAGGGTGTCTGGCTGTCTATACGCCGTTGATCTTGGAATGATCAAACAGTGAGAACACATTAGGGTTTGACTAATGGCTACTGGGCTTGTAACTGTTCTACTCATTCGCATTCCTCCGGGGGTAGGTTCTGGAACCGTCTTCACTGCAGCAGATTTTCCTCTTCCGGTTTCTACCTCTTGGCCTTTGCTCGGTGTCAGCCCGACGTCTCTATGCGTTTTCGCGCCCTCCGCTAATTGGTATACCCTGTCTGCTACCACAGGATCAAATTGGTAAGTCTATGCACTAATCCTGCTACTATTTTACCATTTCATTTAGCAAGATTAAATTTCTCCCTTTTGATTTGAAGTTCAAGTTTAATACTAATGCGTTGTTTCATGATTTTTCTTCTTACATGGCTTCCTACAGTTCAGTTTATGACTTGTAATGTTCTCAGACAAGGCCAACAGGTATTATTTTTTAATTCTTCCGAGTATCCCTCTAATTTCTGGTTCAAAAGTAGTTGAAACTTGGTTAAAGGAAAGAGCAGGGTCTCGGTTCCCTAGCCCAGCTTCATGTTTTAACTCAATTCCAATTTTGCACGGCAGGTAACAAGTTCTTCATCATCTACGCACATCATTTGTTACACTTACAAGTTGCAATGGTGCATCTTCATTTCAGCAAGGCTAACCGGGGCTTCTCTTGCTCCAACAAGTACCCCTATCCAAGCTTTAGGATTACTCCTTGGCCTCAAGCAGCTGGTGATAACTATGGCTGTTGAGTTGAAGGAATTTCTCAGAATTTGATGTATATGTTGCTTAGGGTTTATTTGTCGCACCTAGGGTTAAGTGAAAAGGCTCTTTTCATTACGGCCATAGGCCTATCTTCTGTGTAATACGATTTGGTTCTCTGTACTTAAAAAAAATTATTACGATAGATTTATTCTAACTATCGTCGTGTTATTAAGGCTCGTGGTTTACTATCCCTGTCGTAGTTTTTGAATAATGTATGGATATGTGCTTACAAGATTTATAACAGATTTTTTTTCATTTAATTGAACTACAGTGAACATACCTATATAGGTATCAATCCGTCGAATTCTAGTTATCTTATTATGTATCCTAATGTTCTCTCTTGTACGTGCATGAACTGTGATTTTGTTTTTTTTTTCTATTTCAGTAAATTAATTTATTCGAATAGCGAGAAAAATGATTTTCTCCGTCAGTTGCAGTCTATCTCTCCTCTATGAATAAAATAGTCCTTTTTATTTCGCAAATGTTGCGTTTTCTTATGGCTTCTGTTTATATATCTACATATATGCATTTCTCGCAGAGGTTTTGTTTCTTTTCCTATAACTAAATATGGCGAACTTTACATACTCTGTTAGCATTATTTCCTATTTACTTAATGAGGAACTTATCAATATGAATCTGTTCACTTCTTAGTATTTCATTTTTTAACTCAGTTATGCTAGTCTTTTTTGAAAATCTTGTAACCGGACCACGACTTGTCTGTGTAATATCATAGAGTATGAGGGATGACCAGCCCAAAAATATGGTCACAAATGTTGGGCTAACGGTCCTTTGGTTTGCTAGATAAAATGTAGCTTGCTCTTTACTATACAGAGTTAATACACATATACCATGTGAAGAAATAAATATTTCCTAGATTGCGTAACTTTACAGAAATTTCTTTCCTGTCTGTAAAATATTAACATTCTAAATTATTTCAACCTTTACAACATTTCAATTTTCTTATCTAAAAGTGAATAAAATAAAAAAAAACATTTATTCTACTATCAGAGTTACAAATTCCACTCATCTGTACTTAAATCTGACTGAAGTTTTTGATTTCCTCCCTTCCACTAGTTGGGCAATTACGTCCTGCAACTCTCCCCCGTGCTCCAAGTCTGAGTCTTCGTTGAACACATAAATCTAGAGGAGAAACTCGGGATAGTCCCGTCCAATTCTCCAACTCTAGTGGAGCAGTCTCCTCTGTAAGTTTCCCTTCAAGGGTTTTTACTTTCGAGGATGACAGATTTATTTTTTTCCTTCACATAGAACCCTAAACTCTCTTCAAAATTCTTTATTTATTCCAGAGATTCTTTGGGTAACTGTGGAACTGTTTTTCTATTCAACTAACTCCAGATCTTGAATTTACTTTTACCATCAGTGTTTACTCATGAAACTAATTTCACAATAAATGTTTTTATTCCAATGCCAAAAATTAATTTATGTTCATAATATTCTATTTACAACAAAAATAGCAATAATGTTTAATTCATTCTTAACAATAGTCTAACCATTTGTCAACAACTAAGACAGTGGTTACAAAATAAAATCAATTATATATTTAATATATGAGACTAATTACAACTCAAAATTGAAATTATATATATATATAACAACCGAGGATTGAAACCTTAACGCCAAATTTCTACAAAAGCAAACAAAACTGTATCCTAAAAAAAACTCATTTGACAAACCCAATACTTTCTTTGGTTAATATGTCCAACCCTCATTGGATCAACCGTTCATGGACCTGAGGGCTTGAGCAATCCAACCTCTTAGTTTAGGACTTGAGCAATATATGTTTCGACGGTCAGCCTAGTGGCATGTGAATCTAGTTGGCACTTACCTGCCCTACGACTTTTGGGTTGTGAATGGACATTATCGTGGTCTTATGGTTATCGTTAAACAGTCCTCCGACAATACTTCCGTCGTTATAGGACTGCATGAAAGACCTCGTTTCTATAGATTCCATGGAATTATTTCCTCCTTTCCATTAACTAATTATTTAATAATTAGTTAATATTTTATTATGTAATGATTGTTGTTGTTATTTCCACTTTTTCACAACAAAACAAAATATTACTAGTTGTTGCCCCAGAAGGTGCAAAGAGAGGTCGATAGGAATATTGTTTGTGAATTATTAATTTGAAGTAATTGTAGTTTTTTGACATGAAGGAAAAAATCTTATAATACTAAATCTAAAAGTCATGAGAGAAAGTTTTCATGAGTTTTGGAACACATTCTGGAAATTTTTTCTTCGAATTCATCTTTTAAATCGTCCACATCTGAACTGTCAACGTCCTTGATAGCAATATAGAAAATTCCCTTAAAGAGCTTCTTGTCCTTGTCCTGCTTAACAAGATTGATGCCATTCTGGAAGCGATCAAATACTATCTGTGTCTCTTTGTCTAAATGAAAATCCTGTTACAAACGGAGGGGGGTATTATGTCAGTTTTAAAAGCATTAAAAAAGAAATTCTAATAGAAATCAATTTCAATAAGTAAGGATTAAGTGGGGATCATTAAGTCCAATAGCTCAAAATTCAACTATATTAGGATATTAGCAATTGCATTCACAGTTAAAAAAAGTTACACAGATATGTAGAGGTAAACATTATGGTAAGCTTAATAAATTATTTTATGTTTGTAAAATTATTTCGACTCTTTATTTTCTAACTCCGGGAGTTTTTCATAATCAAAAGCATTTATGAAGTTTGGAAGAAGTTTATACTTTCCTTTTAGATCAATTTGGTATTCAACGCTTGGAAATACGTGTTCTAATGAATCCCATTTTTTGTGGAAATTAAGAGAAGAGGATATATCTTAAATATAAAATTAGATTAGCTCTTTACAACACTGTTGTTCCCAAATAGAAGATTATCTACATGGATAACAATTTTCAAATGGAAGGGACCCCTTCACTATCCAGGCCCATAATAACCAAACGCGCTACTGCAGTCTTCTACTGCAGTCTTGATATGCATTCTCATTTACTGAAATATAAAATTGATGTCTTGATACGCATATTCTCATTTACTGAAATATAAAATTAGATTAGTTCTATACAACACTATTGTTCCCAAATAAAAGATTACTTACATAAGAATTTTCAAATGGAACGGACCCCTTCACTACCTTATTGAATCTTAAACGCGCTACTGCAGTCTTGATATGCATTCTCATTTACTGAAATATAAAATTAGATTAGTTCTATACAACACTATTGTTCCCAAATAGAAGATTACTTACTCACATAAGAATTTTCAAATGGAAGGGACCCCTTCACTATCTTATTGAAGCTTAAACGCGCTACTGCAGTCTTGATATGCATTCTAATTTACTGAAATATAAAATTGCAGTCTTGATAGGCATATTCTCATTTACTGAAATATAAAATTAGATTAGTTCTATACAACACTATTGTTCCCAAATAGAAGATTACTTACTCGCATAAGAATTTTCAAATGGAAGGGACCCCTTCACTATCTTATTGAAGCTGTCTATGAAGTTTGAACCATAGCGAAGATATCGTAATTTAATTAGAAAACTCTTACACAGAAAATCCTGGTTGATATCAGACAGTGTTTGCGTTAAAGAGCTGTAATATTTTATTCTCACAGAAGATCACTGCAAATTGAACAATTCTCTTAATGACTCAATATAGAAAGAGTAGAAAAGGTTTTTATTATAAAAATTTATTGAATATAACAGTGAGACCCTAGTAAGACTTTAGCTCTAGCTCTAAGGGTTAGTTCAATTGGTAATTGGTCAAGAGGTCAAATTTTTTTTAAAACTTTTGGGATTAAGCCCTACTTGTCTAGACTCTGGGCGAATCTGCCTAAATAATCTGTCTGGATTTTCCCATTGAAAAAAACAACAAAACTTTGTATCTCCTGTCCTGAGTATAACAACGAGACCCTATATCTCCAGTCCTGAATATAACAGCAAGACCCTGTATCTCTTCCTGCACAAGAAGCTAATGTTGGCAAGTCATGTCCGGAATATAACAATAGGACCCTTTATCTCTTGCTGCACAAGAAGCTAATGTTGGCTTCCACCTTGCCGAGTAGTATTCTTCAACTAAAATGTTTAAATGGATTATAATTTATTAGGCTGAGCGAGTTTTGATTTTACAGAGTTTCATACAAATTCAGAGATTTTGTGTAATTGAGTTTGTTTCTGAAATTAATTTAAGCCAAGAATAAAATATGTCCATAGTAGGAGACTATCACCAATAATAAATGCCTTAAATACGAGACTATCAAAAATAAACTTTAGAATGTCCATTTCTTCATTAATATTCTGGTATCAGTCAATAAAATTTTACATTCATAGTTAAGGTTATATTTACTGGAGACTGATTATTTTTTTTCAAGGATGATTTGTATTAGTTTTCTTTGGGTGTTTCATAGATAGTGAGGTCAATTATTATTGGTTAGTATTGATGTTTATAGGTAGTTTAATGGTTGCTTTTGTTGATCCAGCAGAAATCCATCCTACAAAATTTTCTTTGCCCATTAATTCTGTCCAAGTCACCAAAAAATAAAAAATCATCCCAATTTGTAAGAAACAAATAATTCAAGAGTGCTAACTGAAAAAAATATGAGATAGGAGCGATTATTCGAACTTCATGTGGGCAAAATTTTTCTGATAAGTGGGCAGAGAAGCTGAAATTCCAACTATGTAACTGATGGAAACAAATTGTCTTTCTGAGTGATATAAACAACAACTATAAGATTTATAAGCCTGTAAAAAGCAGCTCATAAGGCCTACAATAAAAGAGGATGTTATAAACCATAACAGATAACTGCATATGAGGTTATTTTCATCAATTTCTAATACAGAAAAACAAATCTCAAAACCAGAAGACAATATAGAACATCATAGCAGGGCAAGCTAACCGTTCATCTCAAGTTCAAATCCCACTGGAAAAAAACAAATTTCAAAACCGAAGACGATGTACAATGTAGATCATTACGGCAGGGTATGCCAACCCTTGATCTCAAGTTCAAATCCCACTGAAGGGAAGGGAATCGTATCAATTTGAAATTAAATATTTAACATACGGATAGGACCATTGGAATAAAATAGTTTGCAAATAGATAATCATCACAAGTGACATGGCTATTATATCAACCCAGTGAAGTCTTTGTTGAAGTTATTGCTTCTATTCATTTAAAAGATGAATATAGAATAGTGGAATGTAGAGACTTTAGAGAAGAGGATTGAGCCATAATACATGCACCCAAATTTCATTGCTAAACTAATTCACCAATAACTCTTCTATGTTCCTTTAATTCAGATTCAATTGTTGTTATATGTTTCTTCAGTTGCAGAAAGATCCCCATGATAACTTGCTAGAAGGGACTGAAAATTGGTGTGTTTCAATATGAATGCATGACAAGTAACTGATCCTTCATAAGCTATGGAGTGGTTATATGATATCCATATTGTTGTGGGTTAGACACCCACTTCTTTTTGAAAGTGGTAAGATTAGCTAGTTTGTCTGCTGCTGGACAAAGAATCGTTCATCATATGAATTTATTTTGTTGACATAGAAATCATATCGTTCATACCTTTGTAATGTCTTGCATAATAGTCATGCCACTTTGTATAGCTAAAAAAATGTTTAACCATTCTCTTCAATATCTCGACATATGCTCATGAAGCGAGAAGCGTTCTTGCGCTGTTTTTGGGCTACAGGATTCCTCCTGATCGGAAAAATTGTTTTGGGCATTTTTGTACTTATAGAAGTTAGCTAAGAAAATGTAAATACAAAAGTTGATTGCAGTAAGAGATGCTAGAAGCTAATAATAGTAGTCTAAATGCTTTTTGTTCAGGTTGTCTACGAACCAGCAACTCCCCTTGTTTCTGCTACTAAGCTTCTCAGTAACTGAAATAAGGATGCTGCTCAGGAAATTACCAATTCCTAAAACACTCAAATACACAGATATACCAAGGGTTTTCATAGTGTCTGGCATCTGATCATAAAACTACTCTTGCATTCCTACCATTGTAAATACATCAGCTATGCCAAATAAGATATATTGTGGAAGCAGCAGAAAAATGCTCAATGGAATTGTTGCATTGGGCATATCTATGAGTCCATTTTCCTTTGCAACCTTGATTCTTCTGATCTCTATCAACGCAGCAACAATCATTGACAGAATGGAGATAACCATGCCAGTCCCTATCCTCTGCAGAAATGTTATACCACGTTCATTCCCTGTCAAGTTTCTGGTAATCGGAACAAAGATGCGGTCATAAATAGGCAACAGTAGAATGAGAGTAAGGCTAATAAAACACTGTAAGCTTGCAACAGGGATATCAAAATGTTTTCCAATCTTTCTATCCATTGTGGCGCCTTGTTTTGTGAAAAATGTTGAAGATTGTGCAAAGTCAACCCCGAATATCAAAAATGTCATCCAAATTGGTGTCAGGCCAAGAACAACTTTCACCTCTTCAACTTCTTGGACTATGCATAGTCGCCAATTACGGGTTGTTTTGCACTTGTAGTCTAATTCATCTTCAACTGTGGCCTTGTCAAGAAACCTGAAACTCAAGAATGAGGATATCCATCACAAATCTCTTGGTTCATTTAAAATTGAAAAAAACACAGTACAATCAACAAGAGGCAACAATAACAAGACTGAAACGGAACAGAAATGGGGCTTAGGGACTCATTGCACCTTTTTCACTTGTACTCTAATTTATCTTCAACTGTGGCCTTGTCGAGAAACCTGAAACTCAATAATGAGGATATCCATCACAAATATCTTGGTTCATTTAAAATTGAAAAGAACAGAGTACAATCAACAAGAGGCAACAATAACAAGACTGAAACGGAATAGAAATAGGGCTTAGGGACTCATTGCACCTTAACCGTGGTTAGGAAATAGAGATACCCTATCCTATATATCTGAAAACTAAATTTTCAGTACACCCCATCCCACTCTCTGCAATATGGTTATTTCAACAACCAAGAGATTGAGAAACTACTATGTCCCATGGCAAAGCTACTGTGACTCCAATAAATTCGATTTTCAAAGCGACTGTGACTCCAATAAATTCGATTTGCAAAGCAACTGTGACCAGTGAGAGCTTACCTAAACTGATCAGTAAGCAAATACTGTCTTCTTGACCCAAACTCCAAAACTTCTCTGTCTGGGGCAGCAGCTACTTTCCTTTTTTCTTCATGAGAAGTCGAAACATTCCACTTGTGAAACATTGCAACAAAGACATGGATAATTCGAGTGAGAGGACTACCACTGGGCAGTCTATGCCGGTAAAATCTTGTCCCACACAAGAAGATACATAGTGCTATTGCCATAGTCACACCGGGAATGCCAAATCCCAGACCCCATCCAACATCGTCTTGAATATACGAGAGTACAGTGACTCCTATAAGAGTACCAATGCAAATACCAAAATACTAATAGTTGAAGAATGAACTCTTATGCTTCTTCTCTACCGGGTCGTTCTCTTCAAACTGATCTACACCAAATGCTTTTAAGCAGGGTTTGTGGCCTCCTTGCCCCAGAGCAACCAGGTAGATCGAGAAGAAGAAAATCTCAATCCCATTCAAACTTCTCAAAGAGGCCGATAAAGTGACCAAAATTAATCCCTGTAACAACCCATTTCATGCAAAGTTTGTTATTCGGGCTCCATTCACGAGATTAAAGCAAAAACTATTTTCAAACCCTATTGTCCTTTCAGAAAGGGGTTTAATTCGCCCAAATATATAGCAAAACCTTCTTGTATCCATCAAATTTTGCATGAATTCATTGGCAAGAAATTGTGCAGATACAGAATTATCAATTTCTTAATGTTAGAACATGAGAAAAAAAGGCCAGTGGGGTGCCAGAACCTGAAAGTTCAACGCAATAGGGTAGTGATCAACACTGGCGCTAACAAAGGGTTTGTCATTCAAGATTGAGTCGTGGAAAGTATCGTCCATGTTGGCTTTAGTGGGTTGGTCCTGACTTAATCCTGGAGCAATCAGGTAAGTTTCCATGCTGCAATATGAGGTTCACTAACTGCTATGTTGTCAGTTACTGTTCCATTTTAGCTTCGGTTTGCCCTGGCTGTAAAGCATGAATTTCAAAGGGTGGGACATTTATTGGGTGCAAATTCTAGGTCGTTTTGGCCTTATCTCTCAGACCTAGCATCTGAATAGAAGGAAGTCCCCTCAAACTCCTCATTTCTTCAGACATTTTCTAGAAGGGAAAGGGAAAAAAAGAAATTACTTACCAGTGTCTAGATGCTGCAATCCCTAGCTGTATAGCATGTGTTTCAAAGGAATGAGATTCGATGCACACTCAGGGTATGTTTCTTGAATCACTTCAGCAAAGAGTCAAAGAAAAAGAAAAGTACGAACAAGCCGTTAGTTGCGGTCTACCTTAGTTATTTAACAGGGTTTCAAAGGAATGAGATTAGATGCAAATCCCAGATTGTTTTGGCCACATAGTTACCTCTCAAACTGCATAAGGAAGGCCACACAAACCCTAAGAATATGTTTATAGAAACAATTTGAAAGGAAAAGACAAATACTAACCATCAAATATATGACAGAAGATAGGCTAATGGTCCAATATCGACCCAAATATGAATCTGCAACAAAAGCTCCAACGAAAGGAACTTATGCTGATAATAACGAACTTCATATTCTTTGCCGGTGAAATTGATGCTGTTACGAAACCCCTTCATATTTATGAATTCAACGCAATTTCCGCGAGGGTCAGAGATTTATGCATCGTGAGGGTCACAGATTTATGCAGATAATAACGAACTTCATATTCAAAAGAAATTTACACAGATAATAACGAAATTCTTTTGAACAGGAAATTGTGAAAGCCATCGCACATCCACAGGTGTCATTTTTTAAACGAGTAACAGGTGTCATGTCCGGATGAAAAGTGTTGACGATGAAAAACTGGTTCTCTTTCAAAAGAGAAGGCCTATCGGCCTAATTATATGAATAATAACAAAATAAAATATTATTACTTAATTAAAATTTAATTTAGTTATTTTATAATATTTAATTACTTTTATAATAAATAATATAAATTAACAAGTTTAGAATTAATAAATATAGCCAATTAACCCTTTTAAAATTTATTAATTGAATTAATGAAACTTTATTTATTTATCGGCGCTTACCTGCCCTACGACTTTTGAGTTGTGAATGGAGATTATCGTGATCTTATCGTTATCGTTAAACTGTCCTCCAAGAGGGCTGCATGGAATTATTAATGCATCAAAGACCTCGTTTCCAAAGACTTGCATGGAATTATTTAATACGAAACCTTTCTTGTCCCCCATTCCATCTCACCTGCTCTCAACAACTGATCCTGTTCCTTTCATCTCCTCTAATCCGATTGATAATGGCTTAATCGTTCCTTTCGGCACATTAAAAATTTATTTATTTATCCTTAATTGTAATCAAATTTATTTAATTTTATACATAAATAGAAATTTATTTCATTAACATCAAATAATTATAATAAATATTTTTCACACTAATAAAAGAAAATTGACAAATCAATGTGCAAAAAAAATAATATTGTACTTTATAAGGTAAACTATAAATAATTTAATACTTGAATTTAAATATTTATTAATAAAGAGAAAAATTAATATGATTAAATTTGTACTTCTGCTATTTCATTGGATCTGGTCACTCAGTCAAACTTCACAACATTTTTCTATGTAGTGAATTTTTCAACTCATCAAATTTTCTTTGCCTAAAAACTTTGTCAAACTTCACAACATCTTTCTATATAATGAATTTTCTCAATACTTCAAGTTTTCTTTACATACAAATTTTCATATGGTCATTCATACTTGTGAATTAGCTTATAATTTCATGCCAAAACTATATAATTATGTATAATTTAGATTTACTTGATTGTTTGATAGTACTTTTTATTACCATAGGCATAGGTTTAACTGTAATTGGGCTTTCCCGAGTTGTATTTAGGGACAATTAAGAATGACATTTAAAATAATTAAGAATTTTCTTAAGATTTCATTCAATAAATTTGCATTTGACATTTCAAATATCTAGACTTGATTAAATGTAATTATTTTTTAGAAATTAAATTAGGATAAGTTTGTGTTGTAGAATTTCAAAAGCCATAATAATTAGTGTTATAAAATTTGATTTTTTTAATAAAAATAAATAAATTATTATAATAATATATTTAATATAAGATTATCTTATATTAATATGAAATTATTATGTTTTTTTTAAAATAATTATTTTTATATTTTTTATTTATTAATAAGATACCATTATTGATTTTAAAATTATGGATTTTTATGCTAACAAGACATAATTGAAATTTATGAGAGTAGAATAGTGCAGAAAAGAAATAAAGTTTTAACTTAAATGTAAATGAAATCTAATTAACATTATATGTTGATTTGTTTTAAAATTAATAAATATATATATAATTAATTTTATACATCAAATGATTTAAAAAAAAAAATTCAAATTTATATTTATTTATATAGATAAAAAAAAATTCATTAACGTAGAAAGATAATCATATATATTTTTCATATTTATAAATAAAATTTAAAAATTAGCATTACAAATTTGAAAAACAAATAATATTATAGATCATGAATTAAACTATAAATAATTAAATACTTCACATTGAATACTTATTAATAAAATAAAAATATAATATGAATAAATTTGAATCATGTTAACTTTTAAGCTTAAGCTTACTTAGTACGTAGTACATATTGAGAAGTATCATATGTATAAAGAAAATCAAGGAGAATGATATTAATGGAAGCATTTAATGCATCAATGTCATAAAATGAATGGTGTTGGTGTCCTATATTAGAGATGCTATAAGCCTATCAAATTGAATCTGTAAAATGCTAATACTTTTTCAAATATGTAAAATGATAATACTTTTTCTTGCTTTTAGACATGCTAATACTAAAGACATCAACTTATTTATACTAAAAATGCATATGAATTTAAAAAGTACTAATTCATAACAATCAAAATATTTATATATAATTGTTTGAATAAAACATAAATAAAATAAATATAATTCCATTGTGGATATGAGGCTCAATATTTTTGGATTGAAAATTTTCTAAAATGGAAAATAACTTGTCATCACCTTAAAAAAGAACTTGCAAGTTATGTTAAATTTTCAAAATGGATGAAAACAATGAAATTGAAGTTAAATTTAATTTCTTATTTGTAAAGAAATGTTTGCATAATCGTCAACAAGATATTAAATGTCATGTATGATTTTCTTATGGTCACGTGAGTCTATTAATTCATTACCCAATAGAACTAGAATTCTAAAAATATTAAATGTGATGTATGATTTTTTTATGGTCACGTGAGTCGATTAATTCATTATCGAATAGAACTAGAATTCTAAAGTTAGTTGAAGGTTGAGCAGAATTAGGTGGAGAGAACGATTTATTACCTTCAGCTACAAGGTTAATTAGTCAAAAAGTTAATTGATAAAAAATGATGTGAATTATTGTTTTGTTTACTTTTCATAATTATATATATATATATATATATATATATATATATATATATATATATATATATATTATTTAACTTTAATCAAAATAATATTAATTTATTTGATTTGAATACATAATATATATTTTATAATAATTAATTATTCAAATCTGGTTAGCATTTGTTTCTTAATTTTATTAAAAAAACATTGTTTATATAAAATTGTTAATTTTAATTTTATAAAATATATATATATATATATATATATTCAGCTAAATCTAAAGAATTATTGTAAATATGGTAACTTATGCATTTAAAAAACAAAAAAGTCTTAAAATTGAAATTCCAAAAATATCTCCAGTCATGTATAAATTCATGACATAGGTAATACAATAAACAAATACCGACTGTTTTCTGCCATAGTCCTCAGTTTTTTCCTCGTGTTCACTGCATTCTAATCCTGTTTTGTAATTAAAATTTAATTTAATTATTTTATAATATTTAATTACTTTTATAATAAATAATATTAATTAACAAGTTTAGAATTAATAAATATGGCCACTTAACCCTTTTAAAATTTATTAATTGAATTAATGAAACTTTATTTATTTATCGGCACTTACCTGCCCTACGACTTTTCAGTTGTGAATGGAGATTATCATGATCTTATCGTTATCGTTAAACAGTCCTCCAACAGGGCTGCATGGAATTATTAATGCGTAAAAGACCTCGTTTCCAAAGACTTGCATGGAATTATTTAATACGAAACCTTCGTGTCCCCCATTCCATCTCACCTGCTCTCAACAACTGTTCCTCTTCCTTTCATCTCCTGTAATCCGATTGACAATGGCTTAATCGTTATCCTTTCGGCACATTGAAAAAATATTTATTTATCCTTAATCGTAATCAAATTTATTTAT
This sequence comes from Pinus albicaulis, assembly GCA_034641835.2. Classification (NCBI taxonomy): domain Eukaryota; kingdom Viridiplantae; phylum Streptophyta; class Pinopsida; order Pinales; family Pinaceae; genus Pinus; species Pinus albicaulis. Next base: position 262,342,724 of record CM076582.1, on the reverse strand, counting down.
TTTTATATATAAATAAAAATTCATTTCATTAACATCAAAGAATTATAATAAAATTTTTTCACACTAATAAAATAAAATTGACAAATCAATGTGCAAAAAAAATAATATTGTACTTTATAAGTTAAAATATAAATAATTTAATACTTGACTTTAAGAAAAATTAATATGATTAAATTTATACTTCTGCTATTTTATTGGATCTGGTCACACCGTCAAACTTCACAACATTCTTTTATGTAGTGAATTTTTTCAACTCTTCAAGTTTTTTTTACCTACAAAATTTGTCAAACTTCACAACATCCTTCTATGTAGTGAATTTTCTCAATACTTCAAGTTTTTTTTACCTACAAATTTTCATATTGTCATTCATATTTGTGAATTAGCTCACAATTTCATGCCAAATCTATATAATTATGTATAATTTAAATTAATTTACTTGATAGTTTGACAGTACCTTTTATTACCATAGGGTTAACTATAATTAGGCTTTCCTGAGTTGTATTTAGGACAATTAAGAATGACATTTAAACTAATTAAGTATTTCCTTAAGATTTTATTCAATAAATTTGCATTTGGCATTTCAAATGTCTAGACTTGATTAAGTGTAATTATTTTTTACAAATTGAATTAGAATAAGTTTGTGTTGCACCTTCACTATTAAATCTTCTAAAGATTTCATCTTTGAGTCTTTAGCCATGGAAGATATCTTTTCTATCTTGAGTTGTGATTGAGCATTAGATAAGGATATTTGAAGCTTTGACAAGCTCATCGCAGTACTTGGCATGGTGGAGGCCACCATCTCTAAAGTCTACTTGTGTAATTCCATCTGATCAATGGGATGGATGTCCCTAGAATTAAATTCAAATGATACCTTCTTGTAATCTCTTGATCCTTGTGGTTGTGGGACCTAAGCTTCCAGAAATTCCATATGCATCCTTTTATTCTCAGTGTCAAAAGGAGACAGTAGCTTGCTTTGTAAACTTTCTATCTGCTTCCAGAATTGGTTGTAAGTTTTGGCCTTCAACACCTCATTTCTCAATTTTTTTTCCTTGAATTTATCATAAACTGGCCTTTCTTGGCCTTCTATGACAGGTCTGGAAGTAGATGTCTACAAGGTTTTCTGCTGCAAAAATATTGTGGTAGTAGACAGTAGCTTGCTTCCCCTTGTCAGCAATCAGGGCAGCAAACAATAAGTCATATTGTAAACTTTCTTTCTCTTTCCCCTTGTCTTCTCTTCCTTCTACATTGGGGTCTGTGTTAGGTTCCTGTAATTTGGCAGATTGGCATTCACCAAATGAACAGGGGTAACATCAGACCAGTATTTGGAGTCTTAGGACCTAGCCTTCCTGGACTCAGAGAGGGATATCTCTATTTTGTGCAAAGGATGTGAACTTGTTTTCTTTTAGGGTTTTATTTTAGGCAAATTATTTCAGTTTAGGTTTGTTTGTTTGTTTTGGTTGGATAAATGATCAAGTAGAATAGATAGAATGAGAAAATATTCAAGTCATTGGGCTATGGGGTCTATTAAAATTCATGGAAAGTTAACAATGAATCAGGGTGCATCCTAGGGAAAATTTAACATTGCTAAATGGATTTTCAAAGTTTGTGTGAGAGGAAATGAACATCAAGTTTGTGAACAAAGTAGGGCAAAGGGTAGTTAAGAATCCTTTGTCAAATACTTTAAAACAAGAAGGGTCTTTAACACTACTCAACATAAAGAAGTAATCATAAGATAGGGAAAACTAGTAACTCTTTGATTAAACTCAGGCAGATAGGCATTTAGGACAAACAATCCAGTGAACTATAGATGGCAAGAAACTTCTTTAACTTCTAGTGATTTCACCTTCAAGGTTAGAAAACATTTAAGATATACATATAAAATAGATTAAAGAAGAGAGAACTCCTAAACATCATCGATCAAGCTATAAATACCTTCAAGGAAACCTTTCAAGCATGGACAAAGGGCATGATCAATACACAACCTCTTTGGCTAAACCTAATTAGTAATTATTCAAAGAAAGATCTCAAGAACAATATTTAAGTAACATCAAACAAGCAGGGCTAACCATAAAACATATTTGATATCTACTATATCAAACCATTCATGAGATAAACAAGCATAAGTGGGTCTAGAGAGAAACTAAGAATTCTATAAATTGATCTAGCAGAGGAGAACATAGAGGCAGTGAAGAAACAAATAGAGCTAAGGTTCCTTTCAAAAACATTTCTTAGTATAAAAATTTTGTTCTACTGCAATATAGAAGGATGTAACAAAATGATAAATAGAAAACAAGAACTAAATAGAAGCACATCACCATAAACCATGCTCAGTGATCTTGCAAGCAAGCCTTCTCCATCATCAATCAAAACAAGCCATCCAAAAATTCCACGAATCAAATTTCTCTTCAATCTCCAAAAAAATATGTATTTCTCACATAAGTAATCAAATGCCAACCATCTACAATAAGACCTCCATGCTCTATTTAACTAGAAAAAGAGGAGGTGGAAACCCTAAGAGGCTTCTAGAAACCATAAATACACCATAAATGTCTTTTATGTCCAAAGAGGCCATGCAAGGCCCAAGGCACATAATATCTAAGCTAATAAATGAAATATAACATAAACATAACTCCTCAACCAATTATGGAGTGATTTTCTCAAAACATCTTGAAACTATCTTTCAGTGTGTTTTGTTCACTTTTGCAGATTAAAGGCACAACAGTGAGTTCTGAAAGCATAACACATCCACACAAAAACTAGGTTCATTTGTAGCCAAGATTTGATGACCTTCTCGATGTCAGAATTTTCTCTATGAAGGCTCGCTGGAAAGCATGTCGAGTCTACTTTCCAAAACTGCCCTTGGTTTTCTGATTGGTCTCCATTTAACTATCCAAAAATTGAATCTCCCAAGGCTTATCTAGACGCAGCACTAGTCCTGAAAATGAGGGAGAAAGGTGAAAAATGAGGTGTTTTTTTAGCCTTTTGAGGGACCAAAAACGCTCCAAATGCTCTGAAATTTCTTGAACATGCTACACTTGAGCTGAGGATTTCAAAAAGAAAATTTTTTCCTCCTGAGGATGCCTGAGATGAAATCGCACCAAGAGTGCTGCGCTTAGAGGCCTTAAAATTAGCAAAAAACCAAAATTTCTCAAAAATTCCAAAAATTGGTGGATATATTCCTTATGGGGTTTGGGAAACTTGTAGAGAATATTCAACCAAGATTCCAAGGTTTTCTTGGTCCTTTGCCTCCTTGAGTGATTTTATTTTGGAAAGGGCTCCTTTGAGTTTAGCCTCTGCAATTTGATTTTGCAATGCATAGTGCTTGGTCATCTTCTTTTGGAGGTCAAGGTCTCTCTTTGCCTTCTTCAACTTCTTGTTCTCATTCTTATAGTATTCAATGTTATACATGGCCATGCCAAGGCATCTCTCTAGATCCATACTTTTTTCATCTTTTCTTTGGAGCAGTATGCTAGTGGCCCTCTCCTTATCTTCAGTTTCACTTTCAAGGTCCATGATGTCAAGCTCATGCTTACCTTTCTTACCTCTCTTCACCTTTTGTTTACCTTTATCTAGTGTCTTGGTAGAAGTGGAAGGCATGGCCCCTTGCCTTTTATAGGCAGCAAACACATGCCTTTCTCCTCTTTGATATGTCAATGGAAGATGTTTGATTGTGATCATTTTGGTGTGTTCATCATGGCTATCATCATTTGTTTCAATGTCTTCCTCTTCATTAGCTCGACTGTTGTTTTCTTCATTACCTTCAACATCAGCCTCACTCTTGGCCTCTTCACTAATTTCTGCACTTTCATTTTGTTCCTCATTGTAGCTGATTGCCTCATCATTGTTGTGATCTTCATTTCCACTTTCAGCCTCTTCTTTTTCTTCATTGTTTTCATCTTCATTTTCCTGCATGTTTTCTATTTCATTTCTTATATCTACCTCTTCATCTTCAACATCATCATTGCCCTTATCACCACTAGGAACTTCACTATTTTTACTGTCATTGTGGCCCTGAGTTTTGCTATTGTCCCTAGTATCATTATTATCACTGTGGGGCTCATTGTTTTCATGACTGTCATGATTGTCTTGTTATTCATTGATGTTTGCTTCGTTTTTGTCTATAATATCTTCAGCCTCTTCATTTTCTTCATGTTTATCATCTCCATATTGGCTACTCTCTTCAACTTTTCCCTCATCTCTATCATGACTATGAGACTCACTATGTTGACTGTATTTGTGTCTCTTAGTCTAACTACTATATTTAGGATCATCCTTTGTCTCTTTCTTACTTTCCTCATATTCATTATCATCTACCTCCATGTCTTCTTCTTCATTGCTGACCTCTTCTTCATTTTGGTTTGATTCACTATCACCCTCATCTTCATAGTCACTAGCTTGTTCACTGCCATTTCCTTCTTGATTTGATGCATTGGGAGAGGTTGACGAAGGGAGGTTTCCTTGAGGAGAGGATACATGTGTATAGGATGAGGCATGGTCAGTAGGAGGTGATGGAGGAGTAGAGGGAGGAGGATGAGATGATGAGGGTAAATTTGGCTGATGATGGGGTTGTGGGTTTTTGAAGACCTCTTGAGTACCAAACACCTCCGATGTTATGCCCTTTTCTCCAACTAATGTAGCAAAATTATCTTGATCAAGGAGTGGTGGAAAAAGCTCTCCATCAGTTGGGAATAGTTCCTCCTTCGGACAACAGAAGACATCTTGTCGATACTCCTATATAGGTAGTAGGGTAAATGAATCATTTTAACCATAGTAAATGTGTGAGTAATCTGATATGGTAGGAGTAGAGCCTAGGGTATCTTCCCTCACATGTAAAATATTTCATGATGACCCTCACTAAGGGTGTGAAAAGGGGAAAATAGGTTTGCAACCTTATTTGTACCTAGGTTTGAGAAATGGATCATAGCAGCTCATGTCCATTTTTTCTCTTTTGAACCATTTTTCACCAACATCAGGTATTCAAGTGGAACTAGAAATAGCATCTGATGATAGCTAAAAATCCACTCCTGTAAGAATCTCTTGTTTATTTTGTAGGTTGAGGATGAAAAACCTAGTGAGTTCAGGGTGACTTTGGACTTGTTGGACCTTATCACAAAACTCGAGACACCCTACATTTTGAAAGCATGTGATGATGATAGGAGAGGAGTTAAGCTCCAAAGTGTCTTGGGGTTCAAATTTATTAACCTTCCCACCTTTGTGCTTCTTCCTCATAGGCACTTAGACTTCTTAACTGCTAACTTTCCCTCCTTCTCCTAATGTTCTGATTTCTACTGCCCTTAAACAACCTTATGCATGCTTGTGAAACTTGGTAGGAGGAGAGAAATGAAATGAAATGAAATGATGGTGAAAGGAAGTTTTTTGTAATTGAGTGAGAGGGAGGTGTAGGTGTATGACTAATCCCCTTTAAACTTTGATGAAGGGCTAACTCCAACTTACTATAATTACCCTAATTCACACCTTTCTCGATTGATAAATCCTTTCTTGGAGGTAAAAATAGGGTTTTTGTCATGAGGACTTAAGGTTTTTATTCATTAGGGTTTGGTAAATTACCTTAATCATACAATCATGAAATTAATTGGAAGATAAGGAAAATCATCCACCTACCAACTTTTGATGTCTTTGCAGGTCCTTGGATGCAGCTTGGAGGTGTCCTTTGATCATTTTTTGGAAATTTGAAAGTGGAGGAGGGTTACTGGAATAGGCATAGTGCCTGAATGCAGTGTCAAGTCCCTTCTACCCTACGCGCAGCACCTGCATGTGTTTCCTGGGTGTCGGACCTCCTCGGCGTAGCGCCTGAACGCGTTTAGGCCTGTCGTGTCTCCTAGGCGCAATGCCTGCATGATGCCATGCCTGTTGGGCTCTCCTAAGCGCAATGCTTGAATGTATTTTCTTCCTATCGGGCTGTCTAAGCGCAGTGCCTACACAATGCCCTACCTGTCGGGCTCTCCTAGGTGCAGCGCGGGGCGTGTTCATTGTTCCTGCCAGGAAATTCTGGGCGAATAGGTAGCACCTGTCTGAACGCGTAGTGTGTTCTCCTAAATGCATAGTGCAGTGTAAATTTACACTATAAAAACTCCCAAATGTGTAGTGTTGGGCACTACAAGCGCAACGCCTACACGAACGCGTAGCACTAGGCAACTTGTCCAAATTTTCACTAAAACTCTCAAATTTGCCTCTTAGATGATCTAGCTGTCTTTATATGTCCACAATGAGTTTAGTGAAGGGTAAAAAAGGCCCTTTATAGTCTAGGCAGATAAATTTAATTTAGAAAAACCCACTTTTGTAATGTTTTTAGTCCCTTTTTCACTTTCACTAATATTCTTTTGACTTTTCTCAATAGGTGACTTAAAAACATAAAAATGACATTTTTCCCTTCTAACCATTTTTCTTTGTTGCTCTTCAGGTTGTTGACATGGTGAAATTTGACTTCCTTTGGCCTATTGATGCCTTTAACACTTTCTCTACAGATGTTTTCTTCAGTCAAATGGTTTACTATTTTTTATCTTGTTCATGCCTTTCAACCACTTTCAGTTAATAAGTGCTATGAAAACTTGGAAGTGAATCTCTTCCCTCTGATCTCTGGAGCATGATAAAATCTCTTTGACAATCTTAGGAAATTGCATGGTGGCAGAATCTTTTAAAACTTCTCTTTTCTTACCTTGGACATTAAATTGCCTTTCGCTTGATGGGTGACTGAGGAACTTGTTTTCGTTTTTCTCACTGATGTCTAGGCATGATAAATCCATCTTTGACAAGTAATATAGTCTTCATAATTATGTGTGTTATCTCCTCTTTTGGCCACTTCTGATTTGCAAGTGCCATGACATACTGATTTAGCCCTTTCTGATGTTTTGGGAGTTTGACACATTCAGTTACATAACAGCAACCTCATGATCAGCTTGGCTTTCCATCTCGAAACTCAACCCTATTATTTTATTCATTTTATCATTGAATGCAAATGACTGAAAATAAAGGCTTGACATTCCTTATAGTGATATTCGTTGCATTCTTTCCATTTGAGGTAGTGAGACACTTTACCTAGGAAAACTCTCGAGGTCACCTACATAGTCTCTTCAAACCTTCCTTCTGCTATCATCATGGAGGCCTAACAGCTTCACTTTAGCTCCCTTGACTATCTTTCCAAAGCCTTAGGTTTCTAGGTTGTTTGAGAAGAATTATTAGTGTTGACTTCTAAGTTCTCTATAGCCCTTTCAAGTTCATTCAATTTCATCCAGTTCACCTCACCTTTTTCCCTTTTTCATTTATAATTTCTAAGAAACATCTTCCATTTTTGGTTCATTTGGTGTGCCTCCTCCATGTGCTTTGTTGCATTGGATCCTTGCTTGCATTGTTGGCCCTATCCGGCTTAGAAACCCTGATTTCTCCTTGGAAATAGAATTCTCCCTGTCTCTTAGCTTTTGAATGTATTTAATAAGGAGCATGCCTCTCACCTTACCAATTTTCTACTGATAGTCACTTTAACACTCCTGTAGAAATGTCAAAATGAATAGTTTCCCTTTACAGAACATGAACTCAATAAGGTGGTCCTCCTTGGAGACTTGTCTGATCTATCTTGGAAAAATAGGTGGTGACCTTCTTTCACATTTGATTCAGCTTCTGGCACATGAAAAATAGTGATTTATAACACCAAATATAACCCTACAACCTATGAAATGCTAATGACCTGGTGGAAAACTCCTTTGACTTTTTCATTGAGTGAAAGCTTGAGTTGGGGTCTTCAAGTATGAAAAATAGAGTTATTGAAAAATTGATGTATTGAGGATACAAAATCTAGTGTACTTGATTTATCTAAAGAGCCTACAGAGATAGTTTTAAGACCATCAATGCTTGAGGCGCCTAGTGAACATGAGAAGGAGTAAGTTGGTTGGCAATCCTAGATGGAAAGTGGAGGGATGAGGCAAAGGAAAACTAGAGTGTTGAGGTTATGGGTGGGAAAATAGGATAAATATGAGTGGCATGAACCCATGAAGTGTTTTTTGGGAGGGGTAGGCTAACCATGGAATGGTCGAGTAGTAAAATAGTGAAAAATTTGTTTTAAGGATAATGAAGGCAGTAAGATTTTTAAAACTCACAATATTCAGGAATCTTGTTTTTAGAAATATAGGGAAAATATTTAGTAATTTACCAATAGAAAAAATTACTGATGACTAACAGTGGCTCCACTTGGGGAGGGCAACTCCTTTTCACGAGGTGTCCATAACTACAAATATCAAATATCTAAGTTTTGAAGACCAATGCTACATCCATTGGGCAGATCTTTCTTCTTTCATTTGCTGATGTTTCTCTTGAAGTTGTGATCTCAAGAATCTGAAAGACATGATTTCTTCAACCTCATCTCTACCTACCCATCATACCTTGCCTATCATTTTTTCTTCTTTTTTATGCACTTGGACTGGCAAACCCTCTACATTTTTTCTTTTTAAAAGCAAAATAGACTATCTTCTTCTACCTTTATCACTTCCAAGAGTTCTAAATATGCTGATGAACTCTTTTATTATCTACCTAGACTATTCATCTGTCAATATTAAGTTGTTTTATAGACCTCATTATCTAATCTGCTGACATGAAATTGAAAACATTATTTGAACCAGGATTAAGCAATCTGATTTATTATGGGTTGTGGCATTGGGACAAGTTGCACACAGACATTATTTTGTATAAACAAAACCATAAAGTATGAGGGTTGTGATTTATCATTGTTAGGTATCCCTATCCTTTCTCTTGGGTTCATATTTGAGTATTTAGAACTAGTATATTTCTTCCTAATCTATTCCAACTAACAAGTCAAGCTTAAAGGTTTTGACAAGTCTTCTTTCACTAGCCTATCAACAAAAATTTAAAACATGGTCAGCCATGATTAGGCTAGATGACTGAACAAGACTCTTTTTCTTAATAATTAGTGCCATTTAGGCTTTCACACTTTCAGCAATACTCTTTTTTTGGTATGGGGTTGTACCTATTATTTTTCCTTCCCTATTTTTCTGTTTCTGAGTTTTTTTTTTTTTTATCTATCATCAAACAATGTCATGTACAATGAATGAAAACTTTAAACTAGGAAATTTGACAAAAAGAGTGTTTTAGCATCCTGCCATTGACAGGACCTTCGCATACCTCTACTCCATCTAACTCTTGTAAAAATAAAGAATTGTTAGCTCTAACTGAATGAATGATGTAAGGATCTTTCCACAAATTTTCAAACTTTTTGTGTTTGCCTTTGTCTTCTCTCCTTGAATCCCATTTTAGTACCTTGTCTCCAATGTGAAAGTCATTGGACTTGGTCCTTCTGTCAAACATCTTCTTGATATTTTCTTGTACTACTTGTGTCCTTTTGTAAACTTGTTCCCTCAACTGTTACAAATGAATAGTTTGGTTCAACCTCATTTGCATGTAATTTTCTTCTAATTGTACCTCTTGGAGGAACTTTATCACCAAGACTCCCAAGGATGTTGGGAAAATGGCATCCATGACATACACTACTTGATAGGGAGACATAGTGATTGATTACTTGGTGGTTAGTCTATCAACCCATAGTGCATGCAATAGTTTTCTATGCCATGATTTTTGGTTTTCTTCTAGCATCTTCTTGATGATGTTCACCAAAATCTTATTAGAGGACTCAGCTAGTCCATTACCTTGAGGGTAATAAGTTGTAGAGTGCCCTAGTGTGATGTGATACTTGTAGCAGAAGTCCAATATTATTTTGGGCTTAAATGTTGGAGCTTTATCGATGATGATTTTTTTAGGACCACCAAATCTGGAAAAGATGGTTGTTTCAAGGAATTTGATGATGACTAAGTCAGTGGCATTCCTTCAGGAGATGGCTTCTATCCACTTGGTGAAATAATCAGTGGCAGTAAGAATACACTTGTGTTGGGCAGATGAGGCAAGGTGGATTTCGCCAATGAAATCTAAACCCCACTGTTGAAAAGTATTTTCAACACGGATAGAATGCAAGGGCAAAGGGAGTAATTTTTTCTTGCCATCAAAGATTTGACATTTATGGCAAGTTGCAACTAGCTTGTGTATTTCAGGGAAAAGAGTGGGCCAATATTATCTAGCTTTAACGATTTTTTTAGTTGTGGTTTTCCAGTAGATGTGACCTCCACACTCTCCCTCGTGAAACTCATGCATAATTCAATTTGCATCATCTTCAGGAAGACATTTAAGCAATATCCCAACAAAATTTTTCCAATACAAATATTTATCTATGATGCAGAAATTTAAAGCGTTTTGTTTCAAGAATCTAGCTTTTGTTTTGGATAAGGTAAGAGGAGCATTAAGATAAAGAAACACATATATTATATCAACATACCAATATGAATTCAAAAATAATTCTTCAATGGGCAGAGTTGTGAATTCTCCCTTTTCTTCTAATGCATCAATCATATTCATATCTAATGCTTGAAAATTTGATTCAACCATGAGTTTTGCGAGTCCTTGTCCTTTAATCACTTTAGTGGGTCTGATTTCCAAAACATATTATAAGATAATAGCAATCCATTTACCCCTTTTACCATGTGGGTCTTGATTTAGAATGTATTTAACAATTGTGTGTGGAACAAAAACAATAACATGGGAGTGTAAAATTGAAAATCTGAAGTCTTTCAATGATTTGATCAAGGCAAAGGCTTATTTCTCCATGATGTTATATTTTAGAGGAGCATCCCTCAATTCTTTGCTAAAGAAGGCTATGGGATGTTCTTGTCCCATTATGTTCTTTTGAAGCAGTACTACAACAATAGTATGTTCTGATGCAAAGGATAAAATGAAGAAATGTTTGTAAAGTTGGTGATGATTAGAACTAGTGTGTGGGTGAGTGCTTGTTTTACCATTTCAAATGATTGTTTGGCTTCCATGGTCCACTTGACTCCTACTCCTATTTTTAGCATGTTCGTGATGTCTCTTAGGAGTTCAGCAAAGTTAGGAATGAACCTCCTCAGGAAGTTTATCTTTCCAATGAAAGATTGCAAATATTTAATGTTTCTAGGATGGTTGATTTCTAGTATACCTTCAATCCTTTTGGGGTTTATCTTTATCCCTTCTTCAAAAGTTATGTGGCCTAATATTTTTCCTTCGTGAAGACCAAACAATGTTTTCTTAGGATTTAGAGATAGGCCATACTTCCTACACTTCTCAAAGACCTTTCACAAATTAACTAAGTGTTCTTGATCAATCTTATAATAGACAGTGATGTCATCAAGTTATATGACTAAGAAGTACCCTATGTCTTCTGAAAAAGCTATGTCCATGGCCCTTTGAAAATTGATCCCTGCATTCATTAACCCAAAGGGAAATTTAACATAGATGAATGTGCTCCAAGGTGTAGTGAAAGTAGTCTTGTGTCGATCACTTGGAAGTACTAGACCTGATTGTAACCTGAAAAGACATCAGGCAATGATATTCTCTTATAACCAACTACCCTTTGCAATATATGATCCATTTTGGGCAAATGATAGTTATCTTTCAGGGAGGCTTTGTTCAAGTTTCTAAAGTATATGCACAACCTCATCTCCCTGGTCTTCTTTCTTACTGACACAACGTTAGAAACCCATTCTGAATACCTAAGAGGGACTATGATCCCAACATCATACATATTTTTAATCTCTCTCCCAACTAAAGGTATTAGGACATGGTTTATTCTTCCTAATTTTTGTTTGAATGGTTTCTGATTTTCCTTGAGAGGAATTTTATGTTGAATAATGTTTTTTTCATAGGATTTAAAGTCCCAATACCCCCATGCAAATACATCTTTAAACTCTTTGAACAACTCTATATATTTCTATCTTGTGTGACGAGGAAGAGTTTTGGACAACTTGATCATTTTGGGTTCTTTTATGCTGCCTATGTTACATTCTTCTACACTAGTCTCGGTGGATTACATCTTTGGCTTTCTAGCCACATCATTAAAATCAAACAATTCTTATAATGGTGTAAGGCCCCTTGGTAAAGTATCATATTTACATTGTAAAGCCTCAAGGTCCTTTTGATCTAGATTTTCAAACAATTCTACCTCATAAAGATTGTCAAGTAGATTTATATCAATAGTAGAGGACAAATCTATTTTGTGGGCTTGTTCTTTAGTAAAATGATCTTTTTCATGCCATAAGCATGGTTTTGGTATTGAAAATTCATTCTTATATTGGAGAAAGTCATAAATTTTTTTATCACCCTCAAACACTAGCCAATATTCTATGTTATCAGGTATTGTAGGCCATTTTTTGACTTTGATAGTGTATTTTTCATTTGCATGGGGTATTTGGCGATTGCTTGCAACAAAGGAAAGTTCATTGGCAAAGTTGTTTTCAGCTCTAGGGATGAAAGTGATTTCATATTTATCAAAGGTTTTCAGGAGGTCTAGGGCAGTGTTCCTATACTCTCTTGGCTGAATACTCCCCTTTTACTTGCCTAATGATCAACTCTCAATCTCCTTGAATTGAGATATTCTTAGCTCCTATGTTTTTAAGAGAATGTAAACCAAGGAGGAAAGCCCCATACTCTGCAATGTTGTTAGTGCATTGAAAATCTATTTTGTAGGAATGACTTTCATTTGTGTTATGTATCCAAACACCAGCTCTTGAACTAGCTGTGCCATAAGAGCTATCAAATATCATGTGCCAAAGTGTTTCAATTTCAACTTCCTTATTATGTTTCTATTCAGGGCTGCTAGAGTTTTTCCTTTCAGTTTTTTCATTCAGTGTTTGTTTCGACTGTTGTGGTAGGCCTACATCTTTCTCAAGTTCATTTACCCTTTCCTAAATGTCACCCTGCTTACACAAGATAAATGAGTCAAGGTATGAATGGATGGAATAAAGAGGGGTGTTGTTTGGCCTATATTTGCTGAGAACCATATATTTCATGTGTGATTCCGGGTATAACCTCCTTGTTTGGTTAAAAACCAGGATGGTAGCATAAGACATGTCCATTTGGATATTCCCTTGAATTTTGGCTCCCCATGATCTGGATAAAAGCATGCCATACTTTGGGGGAATGTCTACAACCACTATGTCCATGACTATACTCTTAGCAGGTATTTGTGCCAGATTGACACATAGATCCTTTATTAGACCTAAACATTTGACTCTACTAGAATCAAAAGAATATGTTTATTTGTAAGGTTTGGTTATTTTGAGGCCTAGCCTCTCCATCACCACCTTGGGCATGAGATTGTGTGAGGCACTAGAGTCAAGCATATCATTGTGTAAGATTTTTTCATGAGTATTCAGGCTAACATAGAATGGAGGGAAAAATCCTTGATATTTACCCTCTACCTCAGGTCCAAATAAAAAATCTGGTCTGTCATTAGTTAGGTTGAAAGTGTGAGTGTCATTTCTTATATTCAAATATTTCAAGACTTGATTCCTATATACATCTTGGGTTACAAGTTTAGTAAGGGGCATGCTTATTTTGATTTTGGAAATCTCTCCCTCAAGGCTGAAAGGTGCTAGTGTTTTTGACATATTTACATATGTTTTGTGACACCTACCCTTTTTAGCAATTTTGATTTGCTGAGCTTTATTAGGACTCTCATTTAGAATAGATTTTCCAGGGCCACTAGTGGAGGTTCTAGGGCAACTTGGGTTACCATTTTGTTGACTAGTTTTGTATTTGTTTTGATCAGGCTTCTTAGTCATTATGGTGGTGTTTTCTGTTTTTTTCTTAATGATGTTTTCAGGGGTTTTCTTAACATCAATTTCTAATTTGTTTTTCTTAGAGGATTCTTGGTTTTTCTTACTCCTAAGATAATATTGCCTATGGACCTCCATTATAGCATTTTCAAATCCTAATTTATATTCTTCAGACCCGTCATAGTTTTTTCTATCATTTTGGTTTGAGGAAAGGAACCCTTTTCTGTCTTCTATGAGAAAGACATCACCCTCATTGTCAGAGATTATCAAGTTTACATGGTTCTGTTCCAGTTGTTCAGTCTCTCTTTCCTCTTCATCTACATAGTTGTCTTGGAAAGGAGGCCTGATTTGTTGGTCATTGTCTCTGTGTCTATTTTGGGGAGGGTCTATTCTGAAGTTTTGATTTCGATTTTTGTGTTGGGGATTTGCTTGGTTTTCCCTAGGAGGTGTTCTTTCCTTCAAGTTGATTCTCTCCATCATTCTTTCCATTACCCTCACTAAATTAGTATTTTTGGCATTAGATGAGGAGGTTGAGGCCATAGTTTCATCTTTGTAGGTAACCCTCTTTTTTGACCTCATCCTACCCCTATTTTCATTCAGGTTGGACTCTACACTCACAACTCCCCTTTGCATATCTTCTAAATTTAGGGGATCTCTCTCTCTCAATTGGTAGGTCATGTCTGGATCAAAGCCTTCTGGAAATTTCACTAGTGCTAGGCCTTCTGGGGGTTTCATGTGAGGTTGGAGGGCATTGTACAGACTATTGAACCTAGTGCAATAGTCCTAGACGCTCTCTCTGACATTTCTCTTAAGGTTGTTATATTCTTAGAGGATTCGGAGAGGGTTTTTCTTAATTTCCTACTTGTTTATGAATGTTTGGTAAAGGGAAGGGAGATCATGTATGCTGTTAGGAGTCAAGATTTTGAACCATTTACTGGCTTCTCCTCCTAAGCTTTGGGAAAAAATCCTCATTTTTATGGTCTCCTCTTCAATCTCCTGATAGTTAAAGACATCATTCATTCTATATACATGCTATTGGGTAGTAGTAGATTCAGCTCCGGTAAAGTGAGGTATTTTGAATTGGTAGTCTTGGGGCATGGGCACTAAAGGTTGCGGTAAATCTAGAGAGGAAAACCATGCTGCCATGATTGGAGGTAAGGGAACCTTATCCCAATACACTGCACCCACTGAGTGAAAGTGGAGGTGTTTACAAATGCAGTGCCAAATGGATATGATAGAAACATGAGTTCAACAATGATTTTGACAGGCTTATTGTAGAAAAACAAGTAGTGTTTGAAAATTGGGGAAGGAGTGGAAGGAGAGGCTTCTCTACTAAAACTTTCTACAAATCCATATGGGCTCAAGTCCAATCTGGTCAATTATGTTTGACTTGGTTCTGAAAAGGTTTTTTGTGTGGTGTAAGTTAAACTAGTGATCTTTCAAGACTGTGAAATGTTCAGGGACAAAAATTACACTATGAATGGTCCTAATAGTAGTTTAATCTTTATTTCTAGAAGTTTGCCAGAAAATATTTTCTGGGTCATCAACTATGGTAGGAGGGTTTGGGTCCAGGTGAGATCTGGTACTGATCCTTTATGAAGCCAGATTTCAAACCTAATGTGTAGAGAGGCTGAAATTTTATGACTGTTTTCAGAATGCCGACCTCTCTAATTGTTTGCTAAACTCACATAGTGTGTGACTAGGCCTCTAAACTACTCAGGGTTGGTTTGACACAATCCTAGGGAGTCTATGAGAACTAGTAAAGTTAGTAGGCCTACTGGAGGCTAGTGGAATCACAAGGTGGATTTTTTTTGCTATTTTGAGGACATGTACTTATGGTCCACCACCAATAACTAACAAAAAACCAATTTAGAGAATGTTTTGGGGTTTTTTGAGTTCCTTTATGTAGCCCTAATATTTTTAAAGAGTGTCTTCTAGTTGAGTCGTCATTTTGCTAGGATGGTGAAACAATTATATTCTAATTTTGGCTAACTCTTGAGTTTTCTGAGTTTGATAGGGATTTGAGAATTCCCGAGGGATACTTAGGATTTTATTGACTCAATGTCCCACTACGATCGCCATTATGTTAGGTTCCCATAATTTGGCAGATTAGCATTGACCAAATGAACAGGCGTAAAATCAGACCAGCCATTGCAATAGTCCTAGACGCTCTCTCTGACATTTCTCTTAAGGTTGTTATATTCTTAGAGGATTCGGAGAGGGTTTTTCTTAATTTCCTACTTGTTTATGAATGTTTGGTAAAGGGAAGGGAGATCATGTATGCTGTTAGGAGTCAAGATTTTGAACCATTTACTGGCTTCTCCTCCTAAGCTTTGGGAAAAAATCCTCATTTTTATGGTCTCCTCTTCAATCTCCTGATAGTTAAAGACATCATTCATTCTATATACATGCTATTGGGTAGTAGTAGATTCAGCTCCGGTAAAGTGAGGTATTTTGAATTGGTAGTCTTGGGGCATGGGCACTAAAGGTTGGGGTAAATCTAGAGAGGAAAACCATGCTGCCATGATTGGAGGTAAGGGAACCCAAGGAGGGTTTGTGAGAGGGGGTGGAGGATGAAGTGGAGTGGTTTGCATAGTGCTGGTATGAATGGGTGTGGTCGAAGTACTTGGACCAGCAAACTGATTTTGAGCAGACTTGGTATGAAAATAGCCAAAGTGATGGAGAAGCTGAAAGTCAGGAGGAGTGGAAGGAGAGGCTTCTCTACTAAAACTTTTCTACAAATCTATGGGCTCAAGGTCAATCTGGTCAATCCCATTTTGTGACTTGGTTCTGAAAAGGTTTTTTGTGTGGTGTAAGTTAAACTAGTGATCTTTCAAGACTGTGAAATGTTCAGGGACAAAAATTACACTATGAATGGTCCTAATAGTAGTTTAATCTTTATTTCTAGAATTTTTCCAGAAAAATATTTTCTGGGTCATCAACTATGGTAGGAGGGTTTGGGTCCAGGTGAGATCTGGTACTGATCCTTTATGAAGCCAGATTTCAAACCTAAGGTGTAGAGAGGCTGAAATTTTATGACTGTTTTCAGAATGCCGACCTCTCTTATTGTTTGCTAAACTCACATAGTGTGTGACTAGGCCTCTAAACTACTCAGGGTTGGTTTGACACAATCCTAGGGAGTCTATGAGAACTAGTAAAGTTAGTAGGCCTACTGGAGGCTAGTGGAATCACAAGGTGGATTTTTTTTGCTATTTTGAGGACATGTACTTATGGTCCACCACCAATAACTAACAAAAAACCAATTTAGAGAATGTTTTGGGGTTTTTTGAGTTCCTTTATGTAGCCCTAATATTTTTAAAGAGTGTCTTCTAGTTGAGTCATCATTTTGCTAGGATGGTGAAACAATTATATTCTAATTTTGGCTAACTCTTGAGTTTTCTGAGTTTGATAGGGATTTGAGAATTCCCGAGGGATACTTAGGATTTTATTGACTCAATGTCCCACTATGATCGCCATTATGTTAGGTTCCCATAATTTGGCAGATTAGCATTGACCAAATGAACAGGCGTAAAATCAGACCAGCCTTTGGAGTCTTATGACCTAGCCTTCCCGGACTCAGAGAGGGCTCTCTCTATTTTGTGCAAAGGATGTGAACTTGTTTTCTTTGAGGGTTTGATTTTAGCCTAGTTGTTTAATTTTAGGGTTTGTTTGTTTGTTTCATTTTGGTAAATGATCAAGTAGAATAGATGGATGAGGAGATCCTCAAGTCATTGGGTTATGGAGCGTATAAAAAGTCATGGAAAGTTCAAAAATGAATCGGGGTGCATCACAGGGAAAATCTAACATGGTTAAATGGATTTTCAAGGTTTTTGTGAGATGAAATGCACATCAAGTTTGTGAACAAAGTAGGGAAAAGGGCTGTAAAGAATCATTTGTAAAATACTTTAAAAAAATAAGGGTCTTTAACACTACTTAGCATAAAGAAGTAATCATAAGACAGGGAAAACTAATAACTCTTTGATTAAACTCAATAAAATAAGCATTTAGGATATACAATCCAGTAAAATATAGAAGGCAAGAAACTTTTTTAACTTCTCGTTATTTCACCCTCAAGGTTAGAAAACATTTAAGATATATATATAACATAGATCAAAGAAAAGGGAACTCCTAAATATCATTGATCAAGCTATAAGGACCTTCAATTCAACCTTTCAAGCATGTACAAAGGGCATGATAAATACACAACCTTTTTGGCTAAACCTAATTAGTAATGTTTCAAGGAAATATCTCAAGAACAATATTTAAGTAGCATCAGACAAGCAGGACTAACCATAAAACATCTTTGATATCTAATTTATTAAACCATTCATCAGATAAAAAAGCAAAAGTGGGTCTAGAGAGCAACTGTGAATTCTCTAAACTTACCTAGCAAAGGAAAACATAGAGGTAGTGAAGAAACAAACAGAGCAGCTAAGGTGCCTTTCAAAAACATTTCTCAGTCTAAAACTTTTTTTCTACTGCAATATAGAAGTATGTAACAAAATGATACATAGAAGACAAGAACTGAATAGAAGCATATCACCATAAACCATGCTCATGGATCTTGCAAGCAATCCTTCTCTATCATCAATCAAAACAAGCCATCCACAAATTCCACAACTCAAATTTCTCTTCAATCTCCAAAAAACTATGTATCGCTCACATAAGTCATCAAATGCCAACCATCTACAATAAGACCTCCATGTTCTATTTAACTAGAAAAAGAGGAGGTGGAAACCCTAGAAGGCTTCTAGAAACCATAAATACACCATAAATGTCATTTATGTTCAAAGAGGCCATGCAAGGCCCAAGGCACATAATATCTAAGCTAATAAATGAAAGAGAACATAAACGTAACTCCCCAACCAATTCTAGAGTGATTTGATCAAACAATGCCGAAAATATCTTTCAGTGTGTTTTGTTGACTTTTTCACATTACAGGCGCAACAGTAAGGTCTGATGGCATAACACATCCACATGAAAACTAGGTTCATTTGCAGCCAAGATTTGATGGCCTTCCCGATGTTGAAATTTTCTCTAAGGTGGCTCATTGGAAAGCTTGTCGAGTTTAATTTCCAAAAATCCCCTTGGTTTTCTGATTGGGCTCCATTTACCTTTCCAAAAATTGAATCTCCAAAGGCTTCTCCAGGCGCAGTGCCAGTCCTAAAAATGAGGCAGAAAGGTGAAAAATGAGTTGTGTTTTAGCTTTTTGAGGGACCAAAAATGCTACAAATGCTCTAAAATTCGGTGAGCATGTTTTACTTGAGCTGATGATTCCAAAAATGAAAAATTTTCCTCCTGAGGATGCCTGACATGGAAGCGTAGCACCAAGGGTGTTGCACTTAGAGGCCTTAAAATTAGCAAAAAGCCAAAATTTCTCAAAAAGATCAAAAAATTGGTGGAAATATTCTTTATGGGGTTTGCGAAGCCTTTAGAGAAGCTTCAGCCAGTATTCCAAGGTTTTATTGGTCCTTTTCCTTCTTGAGTGATTTTATTTCAGAAAGGGCTCCTTTGAGTTTATCCTTTGCAATTTGATTTTGCAATGCATACTGCTTGGTCATCTTCTTTTGGAGGTCAAGGTCCCTCTTTGCCTTCTTCAACTATTTTTTTTCGTTCTTATATTAGTCAATGTTATACATGGCCATGCCAAGGCATCTCTCTAGATCCATAACTTCTGCATCTTTTCTTCGGAGCAGTATGCTAGTGGCCCTTTCCTTACCTTTAGTTTCACTGTCAAGGTCCATGATGTCAAGCTCATTCTTACCTTTCTTATCTTTCTTCACATTTTATTTTCCTTTATCTAGTTTCTTGGTAGAAGTGGAAGGCATTACCACTTTCCTTTTAGAGGCAGCAAACACATGCCCTTCTCCTCTTTGATATGTCAATGGAAGTGGTTTGATTGTGATCATTTTGGTGTGTTCATCATGGCTATCATCATTTGTTTTCATGTATTCCTCTTCATTACCTTGACTTTTGAGTCTTCATTACCTTCAACATTAGCCTCACTGTTGGCCTCTTCACTAATTTCTGCACTTTCATTTTGTTTCTCATTGTAGCTACTTGCCTCATCATTACTGTGATCTTCATTTCCACTACCAGCCTCTTCATTTTATTCACTATTTTCATCTTCATTTTACTGCCTGTTTTCTATTTCATTGCTTATGTCTACCTCTTCATCTTCAACATCATCATATTCCTTATCACCACTAGAAACTTCACTATTTTTACTATCATTGTGGACCTGAGTTTTGCTGTTGTCCCTAGTATCATTATTATCATTATGGGGATCACTATTTTCGTGACTGTCATGAATGTTGTCACGACTGTCATGATTGTTGTCATGACAGTCATGAATTTCTTATTGTTCATTGATTTTTTCTTCCTTTGTGTCTATGTTGTCTTCAACATCTTCGTTTTCTTCATGGTTATCATCTTCATCTTGGCTGCTCTCTTCATCTTTTCCCTCATCTCAATGATGACTATGAGCCTCAATTTTCTTACTCTCTTTGTGGCTCTTAGTCTCTGCTACCTTTAGGATCATCCTCTATCTCTTTGTCACTTGAATCGTATTCATTATCATCTACCTCCATGTCTTATTCATTTTGGTTTGATTCACTGTCACCCTCATCTTCATGGTCACTAGCTTGTTCACTGCCACTTCCTTCTTGATTTGATGCATTCAGAGAGCCTGAGGAAGGCATGTTTCCTTGAGGAGGGGATACATGTGTAGAGAATGAGGCATGGTCAGTAGGAGGTGATGGAGGAGTAGAGGGAGGAGGATGAGATGATGACAGTAAATTTGGCTGATGACGGGGCTGTGGGTTTTTGATACCTCATGAGTAATAAAAACCTCCCATGGTATGCCCTTTTCCTCCAAATGATGTAGCAAAATCATCTTGATCAAGAAGTGGTGGAACAAACTCTGTGTCTGTTGGGAATCATTCCTCCCTCAGAAAAAAAAAAGACATCTTGTCAATATTCCTATACAAGTAGTAGGGTAAATGAAGCATTTTAACCCTAGTAAATGCATGAATAATATTATATGGTAGGAGTAGAGCCTATAGTATCTCCCCTCACATGTAAAATATTTCATGATGACCCTCATTAAGGGTGCATACCTCTCCAGCAAGTGTGAAAAAGGGAAAATAGGTCTGCAGCCTTCTTTGTACCTAGGTTTCAGAAATGGCTCATAGCAGCTTATGTCCAAATTTTCTCTTTTGAACCATTTTTAACCAACATAAGGTATTCTAGAGGCACTAGAAATAGCATCTCATGATAGCTAGAAATCCAGTCCTACAAGATTAACTTGTTTATTCTGTAGGTTGAGGATGAACAACCTAGTGAGCCCAGGGTGACTTTGCAGTTGTTGGACCTTTTCACAAAACTGGAAACACCCTACATTTTGAAAGCATGTGATGGTCATAGGAAAGGAGTTAAGCTCCAAAGTGTCTTGGGGTTCAAATATATTAACCTTCCCATCTTTGTACTTCTGCCTCACAGGCACTTGGCCTTCTTCACTGCTAACACTTCCTCCTCCTGAAATTCTAATTTATGTTGCCTTTAAACAACCTTAGGCCTTCTTTTGAAACTTGGTAGGAAGAGAAAAATTAAATGATGGTGAAAGGTAGTTTTTTGTAAGTGAGTGAGAGGGAGGTGTATGTATATGATTGATCCCCTTTAAACTTTGATGAAGGGTTAACTCCAACTTACTGTAATTACCTTAATTCACAGCTTTCTTGACTGATAAATTCTTGCTTGGAGGTCAAAACAGGGGTTTTTTCATGAGGACTTAGGGTTTTTAGTAATAAGGGTTTGGTCAATTCCCTTAATCATAAAATCATGAAATTCGCTGGACGATAAGGAAAAACATCCACCTACCAAATTCTGATGTCTTTGCAAGTCCTTGGATGCAGTTTGGAGGTTTCCTTTCATAATTTTTTGGCAATTTGTAGGTGGGGGAGGGTTTCTGGCATAGGCACAACACCTGCATGCATTTCCTGGGTGTCGGGCCTCCTGAGCGTAGTGCCCGAACGCGTTTAGGCCTGTCGAGCCTCATGGGCGCAACGGTTGCATTATGCCATTCCTGTCGGGCTCTATTGGGTGTAGTGCTTGAATGTATTTTTTTCCTATCAGGCTCTCTGAGCATAGCACCTACACGATGCCCTATCTGTTGGGCTTTCTTAGGTGCAGCGCTGGGCGTGTTCATTATGTCTGCTAGGAAATTCTGGGCAAATGGGTAGCGTCTGTCTGAACGTGCAGCATGTTCTCCTGAATGTGTAGAGCAGTGTAAATTTACACTATAAAAAATCTTGAATGCGTAGTGCTGGGTGCTGAAAGCGTAGCGCCTACACGAACGTGCAACATGGGTCAACTTGTCCAATTTTTCACTGAAACTCTCAAATTTTCCTCTTAGATGCTCTAGCTATCTTTGTATGTGCACAATGAGTTTAGTGAAGCGTAAAAAATACCCTTTATAGTCTAGGGAATTCAAATGAATTTAGGAAAACCCACTTTGCTAATGTTTTTAGTCTCTTTGTCACTTTCACTGATATTCTTTTGACTTTTTACAGTAGGTGACTTAAAAACATAAAAATGTACCTTTTCCCTTCTAGCCATTTTTCTTTGTTGCTCTTCATGTTGTTGACATGGTGGACTTTGACTTCCTTTGGCCTATTTATGCCTTTAACACTTGCTCTACAGATGTTTGTTTGAGTCACATGATTTACTATGTTTTGGATTGTTCATGCCTTTCAACCAATTTCAGTCAATAAGTTCTATGAAAACCTTGAACTGACTCTCTTCCCTATGATCTTTGAGGCATACTAAAATTTCTTTGACAACTTCAGGCACTTGCATGGTGGCAACATCTTTTAAAACTTCTCTATTCTTACCTTGGAGATTAAATTTCCTTTTTCTTGATGTGTGACTGAGGAACTTGTTTTCATTTTTCTCACTAATATCTGGGCATGATAAATCCTTCTTTGAAAAGTACCATAGTATTCATAATTATGTGTGCTATCTCCTCTTTTGGCCACTTTTGATTTGTAGGTGCCATGACATAGTGATTTAGACATTTCTGATGTTCTTAGAGTTTGACCCATTTGGCTACATAACAAAAAAATCATGATAAACCTTGCTTTCCATCTTGAAATGAAACCCTATGCTTTTATTCATTGGATCATTGAGTGCAAATGAATGAAAATTAAGGCTTGACCTTACTTATACTGATATTCTTTGCATTCTTTCCCTTTAAGGAAGTGAGACAATTTACCTAGGGAAACTCTAGAAGTCACCTACACAGTCTCTTCAAACCTTCCTTCTACTGTCATCATGGAGACCTAACGGCTTCACTTTACCTCCCTTGACAATATTTCAAAAGCCTTAGGTTTCTATGTTATTTGAGAAGAATTGTTAGTGTTGTCTTGTAAGTTCTGTATATCGCTTTCAAGTTCATTCATTTCTATCTAGTTGACCTCACTTTTTTCCCTTTTCCATTTTTAATTTCTAAGAAATATCTTCCATGTTTAGCTCATTTGCGTGCCTCCTCCATGTGTTCCACTGCATTGGATCCTTGCTTGGCACACTGCTGGCCCAGTTAGGCTTAAAAACCCTGATTTCTCCTTGGACATAGAGTGCTCCCTGTCTCTTAGCTTGTGAATGTTTTCAATGAGGAGCACACCTCTTACCTTACCAATTTTATGTTGATAGTCACTTTAACACTCCTACAGAAATGTCAAAATGCACAGTTTCCCTTTGCAGAACTTGAACTTGCTAAGGTGGTCCTCCTTGGAGACTTTCCTGATCTATCCTGGACAAACATGTGCTGACTGTTGACGTATAAAAGGTATATTTTTAACACCTATTTATCTCACATTAATTATCAATCCAGGAACAAAATTTTGTTTCAAGAGTGTACTCTATTTGATACTGCAACTGAGCTAAGAGTAACGCTATGAAAGATGTAGTACAGTGTTCTAAATACAAGATTAAACAGATGCCTGAATAAGAAATCTAATTACAATAACATGAACTTAAATTCTCTTAAAATCTATCTATTCACTCAACAACCATCAATTGAGGCTACAATAGCAATAACTCATTCCTCTAGAAATTGATGAAATTGAAATCAAACTGAAACAAGACAATAAATTTGGGAATGTGGAAGAAATAACCAATATTCTCTACAATTGACAGTCCTGCGTTAAAGCAATTAAGGAGAAATAGCAAATGAAATAAAGCTGCTATTGAAAGTAAACTAAGAAAACTCTTTGCAAACTGTTAACTAATGAATTGGAAATGAATAGCACACTGAAATCAAACAACAATGTAAATGAATAACCAACTGAAACTAGAAGAATTGAACAAAAAATATTAACTAATGAAACTGAACAGCAGATCTTTAACTTAATGAAATTAAACAGAAATTCTATTAAACACCAAAACCCTGTCGACAACAAAAATTGTTAAATAATAATCGACATGAAAAAAAATCCAACGGAACAATAATTAATTGGAATAGGACATCTAATGCTGAACATCAATGCTTTGTAAGGTTTAACAAGATGATTAATACATGAATTAAAGTCCTTACTGAAACGGAACAACAATGCCATTCATTAACATAATGAAATCAATCAATAATTCAACGGCAAACTAATAAGAACAACCAAAAAATATCACACGACAATAATTGAAAGGAAATGATACAACCAACTGATCGATCCACCAAGGTCGGTCCCTCAACCACCAGTGAAACACTGCTGGGCTTTACTCTAGTGTTAAGAAATTAAATGGAAACGAACTCTTGTATTAATCAGGCATGAATAATGTTTACAAACAGTTCTTACTCTCTCAACAAGAGTCGATGAACAATTTTGAAAATTACAACAAGGAAATTCTCCCCATCTCTGATCGTTCTTCAATACATAATACATGCTCTCCTTTTATAATGAGAAAGAGGAGAAATTAAATAGTAAATATGATCTCTCATAACAATATTGGACTTTTCCCAACAACTTGATCAACCAGAAAATATATTTCCATCAATCTTTCAACAAGAGCAAGTCGAATTTGGATTTGCAGCTGAGATAATTTGGAGGATGGCTGCAACAGTAAATATAAGAAAATTTTGCTCGAAGAACCCTATGTTTCTCTCAATAAAGTCCGCATTTGGGAAAACTGTTCTTCGAAAAAGCTAATTTGGTATGTTCTAGACAAAACCCATGTTCCAGATTTTCCAGATTCTTCTCCATTTGCCCAGAATCTCAACCGCAAAACTATCACTTCTTATTCCAACGAATTTCTGAGTTGGAATATTTGATGATGATCTAGAGATCAAATCTACAATATGGAAAATATATTGGCGGATAAAATGGTGAGTGACGTTACAAAATATACTAATAAACCATCATTGATAAAATTATGCATAATAATCATCAATTTATTAAAAATAAAGGAGAAGAAATAATATTTATCCATAAGAGCATCAATAATTATAAAATGGATTTATGTGATAAATTATGATAAATTACATGATAAAGAAGAGTATAAATGGATGAAATAAGTGTTAAGAAGTGGTCGTATTCACGGCCCTACATACCCCCAAACTGAATATATTGCATGTCCTCATGCAACCCAAAAACAAAACCCATGTGTTAGCCAAGCAAACAAAATTTGTTCATCCCAACTCATGAAATGGATGGAACAAATGAATTTTTCCTGAAATAATGAATATTCAATTTTAGAAATCTTGATGAAGGCGTAACAATTTTTAAAGTTTACGTTCAACTATGAAGTTGCAGAAAAATGTGATATAAGTAACAACAACCTTCATTAATCATTTTCTCAAAAATCAGATTGTTTTGATGCAAGGATCATGCGATATAAACAAAATGGTTGTAGGTGACAGTGCATAATTTTCAAAATTTTATGAACTAATTTAGCGTGAAATTATCTGGGCTTGTGTATTTTAATAATACCTCTTTGTTATCCAGAAAGCACAATAATTCAGTTCATAGTTTTAAAGATATATGCAAATCAATTTCTTCACTGTATAAAAATGAAATTGTATGCCTTAAACGAGAAAGAGAGTAAGAAACATCCATCATGTGTAGCAAGTCCCCCCCCAAACTAAAGAATTAGCATGTCCTCATGTGATGCTAAAAAGAAAAGAGAGGTGGTTGCTACAATCTGTTGAAATCTATGCTTGGTGTAAAACAACATGGAATAAGAGAGGTGTTGAGAATGAATAAGAATATCAATGGATGGTAAAGAAGATTATTGACATGGTCATAAGAAATAAATGAAGGAAAGCAACACTCCCCTAAACTGAAAGATGAGATGTCTCTAAAAAATGGGAAGTGGTAAAGATGTGGAATGAATGATGATAAATAATGCTCAATGGATTTTCATGAAATTCTCCTCAATTCATAATAAATCAGAAAATTACGATATTTTACTTCAAGTGTTACCTTCGAAAAAAATGTGGAATGACATGTAAGGACTGGCCTTTTTTGAAGCTGATGTAGGCTGAGTGGATAATGAAAATGATGCAAAAGGTGGAATCCATGCAAAAACATCATGTTTGAAGAATTGTGCGTGTTTGCAAGTTGTGTGAGCCTTTACTGTTAGTTGCAATAGTGTGGTCGTGCTACAAATAGAATTGTCCCCCATACTTGTTGTTCTCCTGTAAACAAATCATGATTCTGTATACAATTTTCTTGAATCCACAGTTTTATTTTTGAATGGCAATAGATGCATGCAAAATTTTTAAGCAGAAAAACTTATGTAGAAATGTAGTATGAATATTGTAGCAAATAGAAGAACAGCGTACTGCACATCAATTGTACAACATGGAAAGACATACATACTTATGATATGATCAACAAATTATCACATTACTGAAATCAATGAATATTTTGAAATCGTGAGTAGATAAAGGAAATGTTTATATAATGATTCAAAAATAAGGGAAAAAGAGATCTGATGTGAAAAAAATACTTATGCGGTCATTATCCACATAAACCATTATGATAGATTTATAAATAAATTTCATGCATAAGCAGTTCCTAGCAAAGGGTTTAAGGACATACTCTCATTTGATATTATATAAAGATATAAGAAGAGGGTTTATCATTACAATTTATTTGTGAAAAATATGACTTCAATACCATCAACAGAGCTTTGTTACCCATAGGTGTCTATAACCTTGACAAAGTTGCTTTCTCACCCTTGGAATCATTATCCTTTATTTATGCCTAGGGAAGTGTTGTGTGATGTCATGATGGAGGCCACTATGCTGGCTTGGGAACCAAATGAATCACAATGCCTTTCACGGGGAAGGAGTGAAAGGTGGGCACGTCGGCTCGTGATGAGACCTCTTGTTCCAAGGACCTTTTATTTTTCTGAGTTTTCCATTGGATCATATCTCTGGTGTGGTGGCCATAATGGGAATGCCACGTCACTACTCCCTTATGATCATGGTAGGCTGGCTCTTGATGAGAATCCCTATCCTCCATCTACCATATCATAGAATTGTTAGTAATCATATAGAGATTTTTCTTTTTCTTTTTCTTTACATATGGCACTTCCCTATTTATATATAAAGGGTGGCTCAACACTCCTTAGGAGTAGGGATGGTGGCAAAAGTCTCAACATATCAATAGAGAAAATATGCCCTTATTCTTATTAATAAATAAAAATCAAAGAGAGTTATGAGAAGTTAGGGAAGAACCAACATGATAAAGATAATCGATCATATTGATTTTAGTGAAAATAAAGACAGCAAAGTGACATAGATGGTTGTGCCCTTTCCTTGTTCTTATCACTGCAAAAAAATTTCTTAAAAATGACAATTTCTCTTGATTCGCTGATTCCAGTAACATTTAATTTGTGTATTCTTGCATAAATTGTATGTTTTCCTTTCAAAGAATCATGAAGAATTCAGAAAATTCCTAGAAATGTTGTTTAAAAACAAGAAAAATGCATTCAAAAAGTGATGTTCCTTTCGAAAGGAGCAACAAAAACAATCTGCGAAAATTCTATTCCTTTCAAAAGGAACAACAAAAACAATCAACAGAAATGTTGTTCCTTTGGAAAGGAACAGCAAGAAAAGTTGAAAAAAAAATGTTGTTCCTTTTGAAAGGAACAACAAAACAAGCGCGAAAAATGATGTTCATTTAGAAAGGAATAACAAAAACATGTGGAGAAAGTGTTGTTCCTTTTGAAAGGAACAAAAAAATTGTTGTTCCTTCTGTTCCTTTTGAAAGGAACAACAAAAACAATCAATGAAAATGTTGTTCCTTTTGAAAGGAACAACAAAAATAGACACACAAACGCATTGATTCTTAAGAGGAATAGTTGTTGTTCTTTAAGAGGAACAACAACTATTCCTTAAGAGGAAAAACATGAAAAATAACGACACACAAAAAGTGTTGTTCCCTATAAGGAACAACAAAGAAAATGCACGCAAAAATTTCTGTAGGGAACAAAAAAAGGAAAAAAAGAGAGGAAATAACAAATCCATTGTCAAGCGAATACAATCAAATAGAAAGGCAAATTTATGTACAGGTTTCAAGAAAAAATAATTTTTTACAGAATTGGTACTGCTAAAGAATTTCGTTCTACAACTGAAACTTGCATGGTGGGGTCCTTATTATGCAATTGCAAATGCAATGGAAACTACAATTTGGAGGGATAAACACTTGAAACACAAAAACATAAAAGACATCAGAAAAGAAACAACATTTTATTAAGTTACAACAACTATGATGCTATTTCCTAAGGGAATATCAATTTGTTAATGGAAAAAAAAATATGATCTTTTTGAAAAATGGTTGGCAGCAGTGACATGAATCTTCAAATGGAAACCAATTCTTCATTTCTTCTTGTTATGAATCTATTAGGTAATGAACTGGATGAAATTCCCCTTTTTCACTAAAATTTCTTTCAAGAATCGCACGTCCACAAATTGACCTTCTTTGTTTTGCTAAGACCTGCAAAAAACGAGTGTCTACTTGCAATAAAACATTAAATCATGGAGAAAGAGAGATGTACAGGCTCCCATAATCCAATAATTATGCAAAAAAACTAACAAGTAGTTACTCTATAGAACAAATCCATGGACAAAGTAAAATTAATTTATTACCTGCGGGAGAGCAGTGGCCAATCATGCTAACCTGCAGTGTTTCAATCATAACTTCTTTGTTTTTTGTCCGATTTGAGTGATTCCAAATCCAAATGAGAGCTAATTAAAAGGCTTATATTCAATAGAAACAAGTTTTAAAAATTTCATGCTATTATATGTCAAATTTTCTTAGAACAACCTGCATAATAGAGTCATTTTCGATTTTCTAGCTTAGACCAATAGTTGATATTTTAAGCATAAATTTTTCGTTTAATGGTGGATTGAACCAATAAAAATTGGAGATTAAATTATATTAAGTTATTGATATTAAATAGAAATAGGATTTGAATACAAGAAGAATTGATGGGTCAAATACGCTAGTGAACAACCGAGAAAACAGAGTTTCAAGAGTGTTGATTTATTATAGGCAGTCAGTGTTTTAGTCATAAATTCCTCTTAATATATCAAAATTGAGTGATTAAAATTGATTTTTAAACTAGATTCATAGAAGAATCTACCAAAGAAATAAGTTTTAATAATATAGTCATTTAGGTCTCCAAAAATGGACTATCCCAACTCTGTTCTTGAGCTGCCTACTAGACACCCTGTCAATGTTTTGGTTCTAAATTTTTCGTTTCAAATCAAAATGGAGTGATTCAAATTGTGTTGGAAAGTAGAAATCAAGGGCTACTTATGATAGAAACATGTTTTTAAAATATTCAATTTTCATCCCTCAAAACATGACTGTCCCAACTTTGTTTTCAAAAATTTCATCAAGCCCACAAGTCCAAAAAATGATATTCAAGACATTTTTCCATATTGATGATAAAAATGAATATAAGTGTTTTCAGAATTTTTATTTGCAATATAATTAATCTACATACACAAATAAATTAGAATATTTATCATTAATGTTGATTTTCACAGCGTGTTACAACAAAAAAAAAACAAGTGTTTTTACAAAATAAAAAATAAAAAAGTGTTTGTATTATTTCCTTATTTATTTTATTTTCTCCACTATCCTACTCTTCTTTGAGAATCGAATATGTTTATGTATAAGAGTATTTCCAGTGGAACCATTTTAGAAATAAGGCCTCTAGTATGTACATACCCAAATTTGAAAAATGCATGTTGATAAAAATTAGGGTATGAGAAGCCAACTCCCCTTGAAAAGATGGTGCCAAAAGTTGTTGAAGTATGGAGTGATGTTGCAAAAAAATGATGGAGTGAAACCGATCTTCAATGTATCCCTTACTTTCTTGATTTCCCATAGCCATTGTATCATGAAGTTCTTGAGCTTTTAAAATGGTTTGTTGGTGAAAACTAGAAGAAACCTCATTTTCTTTCATAACTTCTACAATTTTTGGATTTGATACATTCTAAGTCTTAGTGTAAGTTTTCTCCAATAGTGAATTTGAGATAGAATGGGTGGGAAGGATGGGTAAATTTTGCAGTTCAACACTGTAAACATGTTGTACTGGTTTATTATGGTGAGGGTGTGGAATGAGTTGAGCAGGAAATTGTGTAGGGAATGGAGCCTCTTGATGATGTAGTTGATTGGGTTGAGTCGATGATTTTGATAGGCAAGAGAGATGTTGTGGAAGAGATGGAATATGTGTTTGTGCTGCAAGATGAGGGAGAGTAGTCATGCGATCATAAGGTGAACCATGCCAAGCTTGTAGACAAGATTGATGGTGGTTATATTGAGATTGGCATGGTTTCCCTAACATATGAGTATTCCATAATGGATTATGCAGGTAAGAGAATGGAGAGGAAGTGTTTTGAACCATACCTATTGACCTTGTTGCAACTTCCCCATCTCTTTGATATGCCACTTCCAAATTAGATAAGGAAGAACAACTATCTATGGGATGCTCCTTTCGGTAATGAGGGAAAAACACTTCATCAAATTTTTGATTTTTCTGAACCTGAAAAACATTCAATTGTGAATTTTAGAGAGCTAATAAAATCATATTTAAAATTTCCAAATAAAACATTGATTTCGGCTCTTATCTCTCTTGTTCTTGTAGTAAATTTGGAAAAGAAAGAAGAAAATTCTCTAGAATTCTTACCAGCCTTGGAAATTCCTCTTGAATACCTTGTGCACAACTCACAAACATCATCATATGATAACTGAAAAACATCACCTTTTCCTATCAGATTTAAGAGTTCTAAAAACTCATCTTTGATTCCTTTAAGAAGGAGTGTTTTCAAGATCTCTTTTTCCAAATGCTTATGCTTTGATTTTTGAAGGTTATATTGAAATCACTCTACATAGTCCTCCAAGCTTTCATCTTCCCCTTCTATCATATCGAAAATATCTTCATTGGATTTGCAGTAGTCTTGGTACTTCTTCAAGAATATGTTCTTCATGTCCTCCCATGTTTGGATGCAGTTCCCTCCTAGGCTCATGAACCATCGGAGAGCTGTTGCTTTTAGAGTAAGAGGATACACTTTCAACATTTGATCATTAGTACAATAATCATATCCTCTACTAATTATGTCAAACTCAAATAAGAATGTATCCGGATCTTCATTTTTCAAACCATGAAAATTTGGTAGAGACAATGGAGGAATTATGTGCATTTGTGTCACTCCTCCTAGATCTTTGATAGGGAATTGAAAAGTTGCAATGTGAGCCATTTATTACCATAATAAAAGATGTTCTTCATGTGTTTCTTTGAGGATCATCCTTAAAATGTTCCTGTCAATTGGTTAGTGAAGTGGGTGGTGCTTACATCACCACTCGAGTGGAATTACAAGATTTATTCAAAAATTATACCTCTAAAATTAAAAAAAAAACGCAAGAATTCATTTCTACCTTAAGCTTTCACTCAATTTTGCTGTGAAATAGGCCAATGAACAAGTGTGTTCCTTGCTCAGTGCACAGGTTCGTACCTTCCATCTTTAATACCCAATTCTTCCTAAGCAGAAAAAATTAAATATGCATCACTCTTTATAAATGGCGTACACTCTCCCCAGTAACGACGCCAAAATTTTGAGGTATAAAAGGTATCTTTTAACACCTATTTATCTCACATTAATTATCAATATAGGAACGACTTTTTGTTTCAAGAGTGTACTCTGTTTGAGACTGCAATTGAGCTAAGAGTAATGCTATGGAAGATGTAGTACAATGTTCTAAATACAAGATTAAACAGATGCTCAAAAAATAAATCTAATTACAATAACATGAACTCAAATGCTCTTAAAATCTATCTATTCACTCAACAACCATCAATCGAGGATATAGTAGCAATAACTCATTCCTCTAGAAATTGATGCAATTGAAATCAAACTGAAACAAGACAATCAATCTGGGAACGTGGAAGAAATAACCAATATTGTCTACAGTTGATAGTCCTACGTTAAAGAAATTAAGGAGAAATAGCAATTGAACTAAAGCTGTTATTGAAAGTAAACTAAGAAAGCTATTCGAAATCAAACTCTTTGCAATCTGTTAACTAATGAATTGGAAATGAACAGCACACTGAAATCGAACAACAATGTAAATGAATAACCAACTGAAACTAGAAGAATCGAACAACAAATGAATTCAAACAACAATTCTATTAAACAACAAAACCCTATCGACAGCAAACGTTGTTAGATAATAATCGACATGAACAACAGTCCAACAGAACAACAATTAATTGGAATAAGACATCTAATGCTAAACAACAATGCTATGTAAGGTTTAACAAGATGATTAATACAGGAAGTAATGTCCTTACTGAAACGGAACAACAATGCGATTCATTAACATAATGAAATCAATCAATAATTCAATGGAAAACTAATTAACTTGCAAATGTAATAAGAACAACCACAAACTATCACACAACAATAATTGAAAGGTAACGATACAACCAACAGATCGATCCACCAGGGCCAAGCCCTCAACCACCAGTGAAACGCCGCTGGGCTTTACTCCAGTGTTAAGAAATTAAATGGCAATGAACTCTTGTATTAATCAGGCATGAATAATGTTTACAAATAATTTGTACTCTCTCAACAAGAGTCGATGCACAATTCTAAAAATTACAACAAGGAAAGTCTCCCCATCTCTGATCATTCTTCAATACATAATACATGCTCTCCTTTTATAATGAGAAAGAGGAGAAATTAAATAGTAAATATGATCTCTCATAACAATATTGGATAATTCCCAACAGCTTGACCAACCATAAAATATATTTCCATCAACATTTCAACAAGAGCAAGTTGAATTTGGATTTGCAGCTGATATAATTTGGAGGACGGCCACAACAGTAAATCTAAGAAAATCATGCTCAAAGAAACATGCTTTTCTCTCAATACATGCCGAATTTGGGCAAACCGTTATTTCTTAAAGTTAATTTGGTTTGTTCTAGACAAAACCCATGTTCCAGATTTTCCAGTTTCTTCTCCATTGCACCATAATCTCAACTGCAAAGATGTCACTTATTATTCCAACGAATTTCCGAGTTAGAATATTTGATAATGATCTGGAGATCAAATCTACAATATGGAAAATATATTGGAGGCTAAAATGGTGAGTGATGTTACAAAATATACCAATAAACCATCATTGATAAAATTATGCATAATAATAATCAATTTATTAAAAATAAAGGAGAAGAAATAATATTTATCCATAAGAGCATAAATAATTATAAAATGGATTTATGTGATAATTTATGATAAATTAGATGATAAAGAAGAGTATAAATGGATGAAATAAGTGTTAAAAAGTGGTCGTATTCACAGCCCAACACTGACCTTCTTTGACATTTGATTCAGCTTCTAGCACATGAAAAACAGTGATTTAGAACGCCAACGATAACCCTACAACCTATGAAACCATAATGACCTGGTGGAAAACTCCTTTGACTTATTCTTTGACTGAAAGCTTGACTTATGGTTTTCAAGTATGAAAAACAGAGTTTTTGACAAGTTGATGTATTGGAGATCCAAAATATAATGTACTTGATTTATCTAAAGAGCATACAGATATATATTTGAGACCAGCAATGCTTAAGGCACTTGGTGAACATGAGAAGGAAAAATAGAGTGCTTAGGTTATGGATGGGAAAATAGGATAAATATGGGTGGCATGAGCCCATGAGGAGTCTTTTGGGAGTGGTAGGCTAACCAGGGAATGGCGGAGTAGTAAAAAAGTGAAAAAAGTGTTTTAAGGATAATGAAGGCAGTGAAATTTCCAAAACTCACAATATTCAGGAATCTTGTTTTTAGAAATATAGGGAAAATATTTAGTCATCTACCAATATCAAAAATTATGGATCACTAATAGTCTGGACACTTGGAGTGGAGAGCACTAGTTCTTCCTCTTCATTGATGGTATTAGTTACCCATTATGTTTGATTGGCATATTGTTCAATTGAAGGCCTATGTGTGCAAACATAGGGTGTGGACTTGATTTCCACCCTCTTCCTAGAGAAACTCCTTGTAGGGTCATAGGACCAAGTGAAACTATGACTGAAGCCCATCTCCTTCAGTATCTTTTCTACTTCCTCTCTTGATGCTCTAATGTTGTAAATGAAAGGCCCTATTTGTGTTTTTATCTTGGAATGAGTCTTCTTATTTGTAGAGACAAAGTGGAGCTCATATGCATGTATCATTTGCCTTATGTATTCCAATGAAAAGATCCTCATGGTGACGAACTTTGGAAATTTGTAAGGAGCTAGCTCACCTCCATAGACTCAAATCTCTATGTAGTTTTGATACAAATACCATTATATTGTATTTACTCATTCTATTAGTGGCATGGGTTTTCTGATTTCCTCATTTATCCTAGGATCTGGTGCATCGTTGAGTGTGTTGATGGTTGGATGCACAAAAA
Source organism: Pinus albicaulis (assembly GCA_034641835.2). Lineage (NCBI taxonomy): Eukaryota > Viridiplantae > Streptophyta > Pinopsida > Pinales > Pinaceae > Pinus > Pinus albicaulis. Next base: position 262,308,094 of record CM076582.1, on the reverse strand, counting down.
TATCTACAAAACCCTTGTATGTTAAATCCTTCTGACCTTTCAAAAGTAAGGTAGTTCGGAATATGACAGATTGGGGCTCATTATCCTCATTTATCATAGTCATATGAAATTGAAACCTTCCAAACTATAAATTGACAAACATATATACCAACATAGAGGAATATTTGAAAACCTCCTCTATGTCAAACTTCAACAACTGCTCATGAATGGCCTCTACAAGAAATTGAGTATAATTGAAAAGGAATGTGGATTTAACACTTGGGGAAAGGGTGGACAAGAAACCTACCACAGACTCTTCTACCCACTGATCAATGCAATAACCTAACAAATAATGTAAAATAGACATAATGTGCATGGTTTTATCAGAAAATGTAAATGAGGGATAAGGAGGATTCTTTGTAGGCACCGGGGTATCAGGGGTCATGGAAAACTGAAAGGTTTTGGTTGTGCTGGCAAGGTCAAGATTGTGATAACATTCTCTGAGGACTTCATATGAGAAAGGGGCTGCTTGTTCAGGAGTGGGGGCCTACATCATCTGTTGGATGGATTGGGCGTTGATGGAAAACAATATTTCTCCCATTGGGGTGACTATGGTCCTCTGGTTAATATCATAACAACTCTGACACTTCGTGATGAATTCTAGGGAACTATGGGTTATTAGGAAGATGTAAAGGGGAAAATAGGTTTCCCATAGGGTAAGTTCATCGGTTCCTTTGAGGAATTGGTCCTCAAACCAGAAGTAAAAATCAAACAAATAAGAACTAGACTCTGTCTCATGAATTTTGTAATCTCTGTCTGCTAGAGCCAAGTGATCTAGGTCCACTTAGGGTAGACCATCAGATTAAAAGGTTATTGATGTAGCTTCAGAGGAATTTTCCTAAATGATTCTTCATTCACAAACCTGTAATAGAGAAAGGGATAACAAAGAGGGGAACTTGAGAAGGGAAAAGATAATGGGTCAGCACTGGGAAGGGATATAACAATGGGGAAAAGTAACCGAGTTTAATAGTCTAAAGGAGCCTTGTAACCCAGTTTCGCACAGTGCTAACAATTTTCGTTTTGCAATTCACACTTTCTTTAATTTTACCTGCAAATTCCATTTATGTATTAGTTCGAAGAAAAATATCGAGTAAACTCTGTAGTTATGCCGACCTTTAGATATTTAAAGGGAAATGCAAAGGTATGAAGGTGGTGCGGGTTCATTGGGTAACAGCCTGATCATTTATGGCATAACCATTATTTGAACGGGAGAGGGATGTGACTTCAAACAGACAATAGGAGAAAAAATGTGGCATGGGAAGTGCATGAAATGGTCATAAAGGTGCAACGGTTTGGTGAAATGGTGCAAAATTCTTTCCAGAGGGGGGTGAAAGTGGTAAGCGGTGTTAGGAGAGGGGGGTGTGAAAGAGCCCTGGGCGCAACACATTAGTCGGATGGGCAGTATGGGATACCAATCTTTGAGGACCCCCCCCCCCCCCCCCCAAATCATGATAAAGTTTGAATATAGTAGGGGGGCCAAAAAACCTTATGGGCTGTGTGATGTGCGGAGGAGGGCAGATATAGCGTGAAGTTACGAGGATTTTAACATAGATTTTACGGGGACAAGAGCAAGTGGGTCTACCCGCACTTGGAAAAACTTTATATCTTAGTTCTGGGACACATTGCGTCTATGTCGATATTGCACTTCGCTTTTGCGGTTCCTTATCTTTTCCTGAGTGTTATATTTTAAGACTTGTGATGTGCCTTATGCAATTGGGCCCCACCGCATTTCATATTGCATGTCGGGGATTATAAGGCTTACCTCCTACACCATATACTGCAACTTTTTTTATTTGTGATCTACGATTGGTTCCCACTCATCGCACATCACAAGTTGGCAACTTTAACATTTTCCCTTTGTGCTTCCTCTTTAAAACTTGCAATGCACACTATGCGGGCCAGGACCACGTCATTGCCACATCACCCTGCCACATCACCTCATGTCGCAGATCGGCGAGCTTAACATTTTTCCTTTTTACTCATTTTATAAAATCTATGATTTATGATCTATGCTAGGGTCCCACCCATTGCACAACGAGCTTCACTGAACTTAACATTTACCACTCACACTTTGTCTTTTATCATTTGTAATTTGCTATTGTGATCGAGCCCCACCGTATTGCATATCCCTCATTGGTGATTTTCACATTTTCCTCCCACAACAATCCTTTAAAACTTGCGTTGTGCGCTTGCGATCGCATCGCATCGAGAAAAAAATACAATTGCGGCCACTTATAGGTAAGTTGAAAATGGTGTGAAGTGCGGCATGCGACATGTTAAAAATTGGCAAGTGCAAAAGGGCTGAAGGTAAGGAAACTTATGAAATTCAAAGGTTTATATGCGAATTTTAACCATGTATAAAGGTTGGATGGGTCCTACCAAACCGCATCGATGGAGATCTATGTTTCGGAAACGACTTAAGAAGAGGTGGTTTAAACTTTCGGGCTGCTAAGTGTGGGCAAGACGTAGGTTTCATGGTATAATTTAAGACAGAGCTGCTAGTGGGTGGGCGGAGCTTTTCACAATAGAATTTAAGACTTTAGCATAAAGAAATAAGTTCCAATGGTTAGGTATGTAGGTCTTGGGAGTTTAAGTGGGATTCAGAGCATTGGATTTCAGAATTTGGGAAAATGAAAGGTAACAAGGTGATAGATGACATGGATGGGGGGAAATATGGAATTTTTTATCATTATTACACTTAGTCAACAACCCTGCCTTCTTCCTTGTACTATAAATGGAAGATGACTTCATGTGCAGCTCTTTGGTAGTCAGGGTCTCCCTTTCTTCTCTGAAATAAATGATAGTCATAGAATATTATTTTCAGCGTATAAAAAATCTAATCAGTGAGCAGTCACCTTGTGATACTATGAAATACAAGACTCTAACAAGGGGGAATGTTGACACCTAATCCAAAAGGATTATTGTAAATATTGTAAATATTATCAGCTATGCATTTGAGTCAACAAGGAGACCTTGAAATTGGAATCCCAAGAGTATGTCCTTTCATGTGTAAATTCATGATATGGGTAATACAATAAACAAGTTCAGTTGGAGTTACCGTCTTGGCCTCACAGTTTTATTTACATATAACTTAACCTAACAAAACCATATTAACATTAATTAATAAAAAAAACTGTTAATTTACAAAATTTCATTTGAATTATTGATTTGTTTTATTTTTATTACAATATTCCAAACATAATCCCATGAAAATTTTCGAATTGTTAGAGTGACCAAATTTAATCACCATAAAAATTGTTGAATTGTCACGATGACCAAATTTCATGGGTGACATGGGACACAGGAAAAAAAATTGAAATAATACACTGAAACGTTTAATCGAATCACAAGGGAACAATTTACTATTTATTTTTCCTTTAACTTGGTATTAATTGTCTTTAACTAAAGAAATTTGTAGCTTTTCCATGGTTCAACATTGTGTATACTGGAAGTAAGGGTTCCATGTTTTTTTGTGATTTGTCATTGTGAGTTCCTAAGTGTGAGTCTAGAAGTTTTTGATTCCTATGTAATGAGTAGGAGTCATGATCTAGATGTGTCAAACTCAGTGTGTTATGTCCTATATATGTGTAGTTTTTGTGTTCAATAAACTTATCATAGTGTGTGATTTATGTGTAATTATCTCATTTCTCTATGTTTTCTAACTGGTATCAGAGTTGGTTCAACCCTAACTCTCTCACTAGAGGGGTTGAGATCATGCAATTTTAGCCATGATACTCTTTTGTACATATATTATTTTATTAGAGTGTTTTATCTATTGTTTTCGTGAATATTTGATTTGTGTGTGGATTGTGGATAGTTTCTTGCAAATGAGAATTGCAAAGATCTAGTGTTGTTGTTGTTGTGTGAAGTTCCATTGTTGAAAAATATTTTTAAAAGAAGAAGAGATCTGCATGTGAAAACACTAGAAAAACACAGATCTGGTTCGATCTAGTGTGGATCTACAATTGATATCAATGTAGACATGTTTTAAATGCTGGTTCTCAAGATTATCAAATGGTGCAATATGTACAACTGCGACATGCAGGTGGAATATTGTCATTTCTCATTCTAGATCCGAACTAATAAAATATTGTGGTATTTTTTATGAAGAGATCAAGATCCAACGCTACAGATGTGATGGAAAATACGAAAATGAAAATTTATTATTATTATATTTGATTTGATCTGCACAAATCAGTAAATATCAGCCATTAATTTTATGTTTGTATGTTTTGGTGGCTGATAATTGTGCGCTTTTATTGGTTACAAAAAGGGTGGGTTGTTCTTAAACTTGAAGCTCTGATGTCTGAAAAATCAATTATTGTGTACCGTGGGTTGTAAAATTAATTTGTTGTGTAAAATTTTTATAATTAAAACCAATTAATGAACATAAAAGCATCCTTCAAGTTAATAGTTCTCGACATTCTTTAGTGCCAAGAGAACACATCATTGACTTGTTTATTTGAATTTGCTATACATTGATGAGTTTTGTTGTGCTTCAAGGTTCAAGATCATTAGTTACATGTTGTTCTTTTATGAGATACTTAAGTGTTAGAAATATCAATTGCATAATTGACTACTCGATACACTCAGTACTGAGGAAAGTCACCTATACAATGATCTAAAGTGTAGTTTGCCAGTTTTTTATAGATGAGAGTTGATCCAGAGGGTTTTTTGGTAATGAGGTTGTTCTTTTGGAGGCAAAGGACCATCAATTTTGCAAATTACATCAATATGGCCAGAGGCATTTATGTTTTAAATTGAGGTCAAGTGATAGCTTCAAGATGTGGTGGTGAAAGAGTAGTGTTTGCAAGAGTCCATATTCCAGGTGAGTGTCGATGAAAAATAGTCATACATAGATTCATTTATTGTTGTAATAAGCGTTTTTAATGTTTTCCATGTAAACATTAAGAGAGGGTATTGGAAGTAATGTTTCCATGTGTTTTTGTGAGTTTTCATTCTGAGTTCCCAAGTTTCAGTATAGACGCTATTGATTTCTATGTAATGAGTTGGAGTGATGATCTACATGTGTCGAAGTCAGTGTGTTATGTCATATATATGTATAACAGTTGTGATAAATAAAATTATCATAGTTTGTGATTTATGTGTAATTATCTCATGTCTCTATGTTTTATAACAATAGATTAAATTGTATTATTTTTTTATAAAAATTTAAAATTATTTATCTACAATATGATACATTAAGGTCGTATTCTCTAATGATTTTCATTAATGATTGTTATTTGAACCTTTACAGAACAAAATTCCATGTGGATAACTTGGTCAGATTTTTGTGACATCTTGCCACGAGTTGTTAGTGCTCACCATTATTTATGTTTTATTCAACACATTATAAGCGGGAATAGAAATGTAGATGTGTAGACTTAATAAGGAGTAAAAATGTAAATGTGCATATTGTTTAGTGGTTACTGCCCACCAACTTCTATGGAAGGCTTTGCCTTTAATAAGAAATTAATTTTTGACTTTCTTATAATAACAAAATGAAATATTATTAACCATTAATTAACTAAAATGTAACTCAATTATTTTATAATATTTAAAGTACATTTATAATACATATTATTAATTAAGAAGTTTGAAATTAATAAATATGGTCGATTAACAAGTTTTAAATTTTATTAGTCAAATTAAATAACTTTGTTTATAAACAAGTATAATGAGATAAACTCGTTAATAATTAAGTAAATTTTGATTAAACTCATACATTTGTATTTAATTTATATTAAAATTAGCTAGATATTTAAAAGAAAATGATTTTAGGAAACAAATTAAATTGTAATAAAGAAATTATATATCCATAGTTAATATAAATAAAAAACTAATATAAAAAAATTTAATAACAAATTAAAATGGTTAACAATTCTAAAAACAAATAACTCAGTAGATAAATCAACAACTAAGTAAATAAAGCAACTCCATTTTTAATATTTATATTTTTTTGAACAAACAAATTAAACCTATCTTTCATAAAGATATGTAACAACTGCATAAATTGTAAAATTGTCTACCCAACATTTTTAAACATTTTCAATCAAAAACATTATTACTACAATAAGACATTATTATTGTCATTGAGTAAGATTAGATTTTCTACACCCTCCATACACAATTACAACTAACAAAATACCCAAAGATACTAATTAGAAAAACCTAAATTAACTAAACTCTAAACCTTAATAATAACTTAAATTCAATATTTCTACTTTAATTTAATTATATTTAAACGAAGCTATAGATACAAACTAATATATAAATAAAACCAATTAAATAAAATATTAAATCAATAAATAAATAAAATAAATCACAAGTCATGATTACGACGTTAAACCTATTTGCCAAAAAAAAGGCCTAATTTCTGCACACGGCTCGGCCCTCAATACAATGATTTAATGCGACGTAATCCCCATGGAATTTCATTGGTCTACATTTCACGGTATGGTATTATGGTATGGTGGTCCGATCCAAGTTATCTAAATTTTCGTTACGTCGTAGAGGGCCGGTAACCAATTCGAGTACATCTCTCGCATTGGCAAATCCATGAATCTGGGCAAAAGTAAATTCAACTGACCATTTAGTACCAATTCCTCTCGCCCCTAACGGATTAGCATGAGCCATTCCGGTGATAGCTAAGTCGGGTTGTAGCTCGCGCATACGTCGTATCTGATTCGAATTGTCTGGTTTCTCCACAATTCGTGGTATTGGTATACACATTCTTATACATGTATCTTTTAAAAGTGCTAATTCAGCAGCTTGATATCGTTTATCCATATATGGAATACCAATTTCATAAACGATCATACCACATCTGATTAAGAATCTTGCTAGAGATATTTCTAGGAGATTATCTCCCATGAAAAAGACAGATTTTCCGCGTACCAAATCAAGATAATATTTTAAACTCTCCCATATCCGTTCCTCTCTTTCCTCCAGACTCTGGGCCTCAATACCAAATACAGGACAAATCCTTTCGATCCAAGCACGCGTTCCGTCCGGACCAATAGGAAAAGGAGCTACGATTAATTCGCATTTTTTTCGTCTTATCAAAGTTGTTGCTGTACGACTCAGAAATGGGTTAACCAGTAAATATGTTCCTCCTCATGTCAATATATTTTATTGTCTAGGGGGGATCACACTTACCTATTTTTTAGTACAAGTAGCTACTGGTTTTGCTATGACTTTTTACTATCGTCCGACCGTTACAGAAGCTTTTGCCTCTGTTCAATACCTAATGACCGAAGTGAACTTTGGTTGGTTAATCCGATCAATCCATCGATGGTCGGCAAGTATGATGGTTCTAATGATGATCCTGCACGTATTCCGTGTTATGACATCGATGAGATATATTATATTTAGCATAAAGGTTGTATCCATTTAGCATGGGAATTCCACTCAAAAGAGAATCGTATATCATGATTGTACATATAAAATTGGAAATTTGGATGGAGTAATCCTTAGGTCGATTGGGTTGGTTTCTTGATGATATTCAAATAAAGGAATTGTGTAGTTCTTGCTTCGAGGAAGAAACCACATCATGGGAACTGCTATTCTCACTTTTCTCAACAATCCACAATCCACTCTAGCCAATTGCATTTGTCTTTTCCATGGCATGGATTCTTGGTTACAAGGAATTTTTTATCGATTATGCTGTTGTTTATTTCGATTGAGACACGGTAAAGGATAGGGATGTAAATGTGAATAATCTAAAAAGATATTAAATATATTTTAAAGGTTTGAATATGAAGGGGGCAGGTTTTGTATATTTATATAAATTAAGTAATAAGAATCGTCATGTTCCGGTTCGTATAGTGGTTATGCAGATCATAGGCATATTTGATCTTTTTCCAGAGAAGGTTCGGCACAAAACCACAGACAGATAAACTGGGTCATCATAAATAGGGATATGTCTTAGGCTTATTTTGATGGTATCTCAAAGAGAGTCAAATTTATGTGGTGAGAGCCAAATTATTCCTATCATTCCTATCAGAAAGTCATTAATCTACTATTAAAAAGAGGTTTGGAGAGGTTCTCAATTTACTCCTAAAGTTTGCCATAGAAAAAGGAGTTCAACATTGTTTCACATATTTATATTTGCCTAAGAAAAAGGAGTTCAACATTCTTTCATATATTTATAGGGAGCCCAATACAGATGCTGATGCTCACAATCTTTCTAAAGAAGACTTATGGGAGATGGTTGATTAGAAGACCAATGAACAATTTTATTTATGAGTTTTATTATAGTCATTTTATTGAACAAGTTGAAGATGGATTCAGAAAAAATAAAAACATAGTTACCAAATTCAACTGTATTAATAAAAAAATTTGAATATTCTTGGATTGAGCCAAATTTTCATGGTTAAATAGTTGCATGGATTTATTAATACATTAAAGGCCTCGTTTCCTTAGACTTTGAAAAGTTGGTTCTACACCTCATAGGTATGCTAATATTTAATACGAAACCTTTCTTCTCCCCCATTCCATCTCACCTGCTCTCAACCACTAATCCCGTTCCTCCCATTTCATCTCCTCCAGTAACGGCCTCGACCTCCAACAAAAATGTTCAGGACTCGACCAAAAATGTTCAGAATCGCTGTAGCTTCCAAGTCCAAGGAAACTTTAATAATGTTACTCACCCGAGGGAAGGGGTCACAGTGTCCCACGCAAGTTCTATGGGCGGATCTAGTGGCAACCATTCACAAAACAGGGTTTCTAGAGATGGTTATGACAGTAGAACTAGCAAAGTAATTTCTTCTGCTTCGGTTGGATATCGTGGATGCTCAGGTGACATAGCCCAAGCTGCGATTACCCACAATAGGCACATAACTTTTCATATCTTAATCTTAGTCTCAGGATAACTCCAAAAGTGGTAACCTCTTAACTGGAAGTCATTTCCCTTTATGAAAATTTTAGGTTAGAAACCATATAAAACCTTTTTCTTAATTAACTAGCGAAAGCCTTGGATATTTCTTTTTATAAGTCATATTACCAAAGTGTAAACCGTTTTTTCCTCTTACCTTTTTCTTCAAGACTTCGCACATATATCTGTCGTCAATCTTCCACTCAAAGCTTCAAACCAAGGTTAATTGTTCATAATCTAGATATATATGTGGACATGCGCTGGAGGTTCCACTTACCTGACAAATTAGAATTAGTCGCACGTATTTAAACGATTGACTTTTCCCTTTATAGCACTATGAGATCTCTGTCGTTGAGGTCTATCCGACTTGAGGGACCTCGCTCCATTTCATCCTTATTAGCACGAAGGATCATTTTTGAAAGCCACACAAAAAAAGTAGTTTTACCTTTCTCGCTCTGCTACATGTCGCCAGCCCACTTTAATTGTGTGCTTTCAACCTTTACCACTTACCTTTTAGATGCTGTGTGAAAACCACTTTCTTGTTTGAGAAACCACCTCACATTTCCACACCTACTTTTCTTTCATAATTACGCATGAGCGCAAATTTAAAATGCATAATTTCCATCTACCTACATTCGATTACATTTCATTGTAATAACCGATTCTCAGTTTCACTTTCTTATTCACTGAGTCGCGGTTTCTACTTTGTTCGACACAGAGCCTTATTCCTTTTTTTTTCTGATTATTGGAAATTCGTAGACCACATCCACTTCACCGATTCCATGAAATTTTATATATGAAACTCAGTTACATCTTCATGAGATGAAATTTAATTTCAGAAACTCGAGTCCGATCCCACTCTATTATTTACACTTCTACGCAGTCACTTCTGACATCAATTTGAAGGTCCAAGTTATTTTTGATCGCATAGATGCATTTTTGTGATTGATGACTAATCCATACAGAATTTAACTTATAAAATAAATGTTTACCTCTTAAGAACACACAATCTCCCGAGCCCATCTTCTAATGTTCTCTCCATAAATTTACTGTTCATTTGGATTTATTTTAACCCGATATCCATATTCTCTGCATGCTCTTTCAATAAAGGACCACATTATTTTAAAGGTTCACCATCAATCCATTTTTTTTATCGATGGTTGCTTGTCTATCCTTTCGAATACGCTATCTCATACAGATTCAAATCCAAGATTTCAGTATTCATAATTGGAAATTGAATACTCTATTTATTTTCATTTTTCTGTCTCCTAGATATATAAATATAATGCCAATTTTCTGATTCACATGCAAATCATAATTCCATCAACCAATGCATACTCACCCAATTTAGGATTGAATTTCTCTTTATATATATATATATAACCAAATAATTACAAAAGATTTCTTCTCCTAGGCCTGATATTCTAATCGACGGCCCTTTTATCCACTACCCATGTAAATTCAGCTCCCTCTATGCTTTGAGACTTACCATTTTATACAAAAGATTATGAACCAATTTAGGCTCAGATCCTCCATCTTCTCAACAAAATTCTGAATATTCTCTAAGTCCTCATTTGATTGAACTAATTCCTAAGGATCCCCTCTCATCCACAAAATCATGAAACTAATTCGAATTTAGGATTTACAATTTAATTCTCAAATCTCTCAATCTTTCAACTATCATAATTCTCTCATATTATCTTTTGAGAACATTTAAAAATTTTCTCTTAATATTTAATTAATCAAATATTCTAAATATTTATTACTAATATCACTCAAAATATTTATAATTACATTAATTTGTTACATAATAATTCAACTTCTTAGAAAATACAAGACACCCTATATCTACTAAAATACAAAGAAATTTATGAGCTTAATGCTCCTGCATCAGACTCCCAAGGTTAAAAATAATCATGATCTCTTGATCATGTGATTTCAATCTTTGTCTACATGGATCCTGTACTTTGTTATGCTGTTGTCCATAAGCTGCATTGTCTTCATCGTTCTTTAGCTGCACTTTTCTAGGCTTCCATACTTTATTCAACATCTTCCCACTAGCTATACTATCACAGTCTGCTACTGTCCTCCTCTTGCTACTGCTTTTTTGTTTTTCTGTTGTTGTCTTCTTCTAAGACATTTTCATCATGATCCTTCTTATCAGTTCAATTCCTTTGTCTAATATATCTTATGACTGCTCATTACTTTCACATCTTGATTGTTGAACATTTATTCTTAGTACTGCCCTTTCATCCTTACCCTCTTGTTTACTGCAACTAGTAACTTCTTCATGATTGCCACTTATAATAATTTCTTTGTCTTCTTTCTTCAACAATTTCTTGGATTAGTATTTAGTCTGCCATTTATTGCCATCTTCTTTTCTATGCTTTAATTTGTTCTCCTGGAACAAAAATTTTTAAGTCATTTCAACAATACTTGCAATCATAAACCAATTATCTAAATTAAAATAACAAGGCTTCATTTCCTTTTCTTCTTTTGGCAACGTCTCAATATCCTAGAAATTCTTCAAAGAACTTTTGAGACTATCAATTAGTCTCTCATCCACATCATCCATTTCAAGGATGTCTCTTTGTTTTGGTTCATAATAATGAAAATTTTCATTCTCATTCAACTCTGACTTTGCAACCTGAACATTTATTCTTTGTTTTTCTACCCTTTTCTCCAAAATACTTAACTCATTCCACAAATCTGTCATCTCATTTGAAAAGATCTTTGTACAATCCTCACTATCTTCTTCTTTATCACAAGTCAAGTTTCTTGGTAACACTACTTTTTCATTCTTCATCAGAATATAATTTTGATCCTCCATCTCTGTGATAGTTTTAGTTGTCGGTCCATCACTCTTCATTTGGTCATTTAAAAAAATCAATTTCTCTTTGTCATTACCAATAACAAATTCATCATTGTAAGACATAACTGTCGCACCTCCATTGAAAAAATTTCTTTCACAAAAAAAGGAATTTATGAACTCCTTTTGTTGCAATAACTCAAATTTATCTTCATCTGAAAGATAATCATCATCATATTTTGCTTGGCAACTTTTAGCCTCACTCAATAGGAAAAGTTGGCCAAATTGTTTTTTTTTGGTATTTTAGAAATTTAGTCAACCCACTCAATACAGTTCCATAAGATGGTTTGCCTTCTGCAATACCTGCATTCACACACATTTTGTTAGTTTTAAAACCATAAGACCTTATGGTCTCATTTGATGATTTAATCACCAAATTTTCTTGATGTTCCAAATCCTCTATATATTTCATAAATTCTTCAACGGTCTTCTCTTCAATCCCCTTAATCCTTTCAATTGGTTGCTTGATATCCTTCTCTACTTCTTGCAGCTTCTGGTCATCATATAAAATTCCTTTTCTTTCAATATTTGCAATATGTTGAAAAGTAAAACTTTTTCCCAACTCTGTATGGACATTTATATGATATTTGGCTGTCCCATATTCTTCTTTTATTACAATATCAACAGTTTTTCCTTCTTCACATGTTCTACCTATAAAAATACACAAATTATCAGATTTAAAATCATGTGATGTCTTGGTCTCCCTTGAAGTTTCAATCGTCAATTCTTTCCCCAAATACTCATTTATTCTGAGTAATTTTTCCTTCAATCGAGCATTTATCATTTTCTCTTTCTTCATCTATACCTTATGCCACCTTACCTTCCTTCTTATAAGAAAACCACACCTCTGGTCTTACTCATTCCTCTATAACAAATCTAGCAACATTTCAATTTGAAATTATATCTCAGCTTTCTCTCTCTCATACTCTTCCTTACTTTATTGTCTCTATATTTCATTTGCCTTGGCATCTTCTTTCCTCACATTTATTCTGTTGTGGTCTCTCTTAGAACCTCTGTTATTTCTACTATGACTATCAGTAGTCATCTTCTCCTCCATTTCTATCTTTATGAGTTTTTAACTCATTCATGATGAGTTGTAATAAAGCCTCTGCAACAACAAGTCCTTCCTACTGCCACTTACCTTACCAAGCTTTCCTTTGTACTTGGTCTTTTGGCAAGCACTGGTTCTCTATTCTCTGGAACCTCTTGAGCATTTCTCTCTGCTCCTTCTAGGCTTCAACTCATCTGCACCCTTTAAGAACACAACTATCCTTTTTATCCAACCTATTTTGGAATTACTCAAGGTTATGCCACATTCTTCTTTCAATTAGAAACCTTTACTAGCTTCCTTCATCACTGTCCTTAAAGTTGTGTTCTTCTTTCCTTAAGATTTTCTTCAGCTATCTATAACCTGAATTCTGAAAACATAATCTTCAAACAAAATTAAAATACCGCACCTTCAAGATATCTGTGTGATCTTGTTTAACCACTAATTTACACTTTGAATGGACTATTCTCTAATTCCTTGCAATTTTTTCTAATATTTTGTTACACTGCATGATGTTTATCAAATTTAAATCTGATCTCATTTTCCTTTCTGCCATCACCATTGTACCTGTATACACATATTTCAAAAAATAACTTTTTAAATCTTCAAAGCACATTTTCTTTTTAACCCAGGTTCTGCAAATCTGAATTTCCTCATAATTTTAGATTATCATGCTTTCACTACATATCTTTTCCAATCTACAACTGTTGTCAATCATATTTAAAATCTGATCTCCCCTTACTTCTTTCATCTCACATGCATTCTGTACAATTCTAATTTAATTAAAAAAAATTAACCCTCAAAAGATCTTTGTCAGCTCTGATACCACATTGACGCTTCCCAAGCTGCGATTACCCATAATAGGCACATAAATTTTCGGATCTTAATCTTAGTCTCAGGATAACTCCAAAAGTGGTAACCTCTTAAGCGGAAGTAATTTTCATTTATGAAAGTTTTAGGTTATAAACCATATAAAACATTTCTCTTAATTAACTAGCGGAAGCCTTAAATATCTATTTTTATAAGTCATATTACCAAAGTATAAACCCTTTTTTCCTCTCACCTTTTTATTCAAGACTTCGCACATATATTTTTTGTCGATCTTCCACTCAAAGCTTTAAACCAAGGTTAATTTCTCATAATCGAGATATATATGTGGACATGCGCTAGAGGTTCCACTTACCAGAAAAATTAGAATTAGTCACACGTATTTAAACGATTGTCTTTTCCCTTTACAACACTATGAGATCTCCGTCGTTGACGTCTATCCGATCTGGGGGACCTTTCTCCATCGCATCCTTATTAGCATGAAGGATAATTTTTGAAAGGCACGTGAAAAAAATAGTTTTACCTTTCCGCCTGTGCTACATGTCGCCATCCCACCTTAATCGCGTGCTTTCAACCTTTACCACTTACCTTTTATATGTTGTGTGAAAACCACTTTCTTGTTTGAGAAACGACCTCACATTTCCACACCTACCTTTTTTTAAAAATTCCACATGAGCACAAATTTTAAAACACATAATTTCTGTCTGCCTACACTCGATTACATTTCATTGTCATAAATGATTCTTAGTTTTACTTTCTTATTCACTGACTTATGGTTTCCACTTTTTCCAATGCAGAGCCTTCTTCCTTTTTTTCCTGAGTACTGGAAATTCATAGACCAAATCTGCTTCACGAATTCCATGAAAATTTTATATATGAAACTCGGTTACATCTCCATGAGATGAACTTTAATTTCAGAAACTCAAGTCTGATCCCGCTCTATTCATTACACTTCTACGTAGTCACTTATAACATCAATTTGAAGGTCCAAGTTCTTTTTGGTGGCATCAATGCATTTTGTGATTGACGACTAATCCTTGACATACCCAAATCCATATAGAATTTAAATTATAACATAAATTTTGACCTCTTGAGAACACACAATCCCCTGAGCCCATATTCTATCATTCTCTCCATAAATTTATTGTTCAATTGGATTTATTTTATCCCGATATCCATACCTTTTGCACGTTGTTTCAATAAAGGGCCACATTATTTTAAAGGGTCACCATCGATCCATTCCGTGACTGATGGTTTCTTGTCTATCCCTTGGAATAAGCTATATTGTACAGATGGAAACCCAAGATTTTAGTATTCATGATTGGAAATTGAATACTCTATTTATTTTCATTTTTTTGTCTCCTGCATATATAAATATAATGCCAATTTTCTAATTCACATACAAATCATAATTCTATCAAGCAACGAATACTCACCCAATTCAGGATCAAATTTCTCTTTATATATATATATATATATATAGCCAAATAATTAAAAATTATTTCTTCTCTCAGGCCTGATATTCTAATCGACGACCTTTTCATCAATTCACTAGGCGTAGGCTTTTAATCCAGACTCTACCTATATAAATAATACTCCCTCTATGCCTTGAGGCTTATCATTTTATACAAAAAATTCTAAACCAATTTAGGTTCAGATCCTCCATCTTCTCAACAAAATCCTAAATATCCTTTAAGTCCTCATTTGACTCAACTAATTCCTTAAGATCCTCTCTCATCCAAAAAATCGTGAAACTAATTCTAATTTAGGATTTAAAATTTAATTTTCAAATCTCTCAATATTTCAACTATCCTAATTCTCTCATATTCTCTTTCGAGAAAATTTACAAAATTTCTCTCAATATTTAATTAATTCAATATTCTAAGTATCTCTCACTAAAATCACTCAAAATCTTAATAATTACATTAATTTCTTACATAAGAATTCAACTTCTCAGAAAATACAAGACCCCCCATATCTATTAAAATAAAAAGAGTTTTTTGAGCTTAATGCTCCTGCATCAGACTCTGAAAGTTAAAAATAATCATGATCTCCCAATAATGTGCTTTTAATATTTATCTTCCTGGATCCCATACTCTGTTTTACTGTTGTCCATAAGTTGCATTGTCTTCATCATTCTTTAGCTACACTTTTTCAGGATTCCATACTTTATTCTTCATCTTCCCACTTGCTATAATTTCACAGTCTGCTACTGTATTCCTCTTGTTGCTGGTTCTTTGTTTTTCTGTTGTTTTCTTCTCCTGAGACACTTTCATCATTATCCTTATTGTTAGTTCAATTTATTTGTCTAATATATCTTCTGACTGCAGATTACTTTCGCCTCTTTATTGTTGAACTTTTATTCTTACTGTTTCCCTTTCATCCTTACCCTCTTGTTTACTGCAACTGGTAACTTCTTCCTCATTGTTTCCTTGTCTTCTTTGTTCAGCAATTTCTTGGACTTCTATTTAGTCTGCCATTTACTGCCATCTTCTTTTCTTTGCTTTAATTTTTTTTCCTTGACCAAACATTCTTTAGCATTTTCAATAGTACTTGCAATCATAAACCAATTATCTGAATTAAAATAATAAGGCTTCATTGCCTTTTCTTCTTTTGGCAACATCTCAGTATACTACTTAAAATTCTTCAAAGAACTCTCGAGACTATCCGTTAGTCTCTCTTCCACATCATCCATTTCAAGGATGTCTCTTTGCTCTGGTTCATAATAATGAAATTTTTCATTCTCATTCAGCTCTGAATTTGCAACCTGAACACTTATTATTATTTTTTAAACCCTTTTCTCCAAAATACATAACTCATGCCACAAATCTGTCATCTCATTTGAAAAAATATTTGTACAATCCTCAATATCTTATTCTTTGTCCCAAGTCAAATTTCTTGGTGATACAACTTCTATATTCTTCATCAAAATAGAATTCGAATCCTCCATCTCTGCGATAGTTTTAGTTGTTGGTCCATCACTCTTCCCTTAGCCATTTAAAATAATCAATTTCTCTTTGTCATTATCAATAACAAATTCCTCATCATAAGACATAATTGTCTCACCTCCACTGAAACAATTTCTTTCACAAAACAAGGAATTTATGGACTCCTTTTGTTGCAATAACTCAACTCGATCTTCATCTGAAAGATAATCATCATCATATTTTTCTTATCAATTTTCAGCCTCACTCAATACAGTTCCATAAGATGGTTTGTATTCTGCAATACCTGCATTTAGACACAGCTTGTTAGTTTTAAAACCATAATACCTTATGGTCTGATATGATGATTTTTTCACCAAATCTTCTTGTTGTTCCAAATCCTTTATATATTTCAGAAATTCTTCAATGGTCTTCTCTTCAATCCCCTTAAGCCTTTCAATTGGTTGCTTGATACCCTTCTCCAATTATTCCAACTTTTGGTCATCATTATAAGTTAAAATTCCTCTACTTTCAATATTTGCAATATGTTGAAAAGTAAAACTTTTTCCCAACTTTGTATGGAAATTTACATGAGATCTAGCTATCCCTTCTTCTTCTTTTATAACAATATCAACAGTTTGTCCTTATTCACATGTTATAATAAACATACACAAATTATCAGATTTAAGGTCATCTGACCTCTTGGTCTCAGTGGAAGTTTCAATCTTCATTTTTTTCCCCAAATACTCACTTATTCTAAGTAATTTTTCCTTCAACCAGCATTTATCATTTTCTATTTCTTCATCTGTAGCTTATGCCACCTTATCTTCCTTGTTACAAGAAAACCACACCTCTGGTCTTCCTTGTTCTTCTATAACAAATCTAGGAACACTTCAAGTTGGACTTCTATCTCATCTTTCTTTGTACCATACTCTTCCTTACTTAACTATCTGTGTATGCCATGTGCCCTGACATCTTCTTTCTTCACTTTTATTCTATTGTGGTCTCTCTTAGAACCTCTGCTATTTATACTATGACTATCAGTAGTTATCTTCTTCTCCACTTATATCTTCATGAGTTTCTCACTCATTCATCGTGAGTTGTACTAAAGCCTCTGCAACAACAAGTCCTCCCTACTTCCACTTACCTTACCAAGCTTTCCTATGTACTTGGTCTTTTGGCAAGCACTAGTTCTCTATTCTCTGGAAGCTCTTGAGAATTCCTCTATGCTCCTTCTAGGCTTCAACTTATCTGCACCTTTTAATAGCACAATTGTCCTTTTTATCCAGCCTCTGTTGGAATTATTCAAGGTTATGCCACATTCTTATTTCACTTATAAACCTTTATTGTCTTCCTTCATCACTACTCTTAAAGCTGTGATTTTCTTTCCTTAAGATTTTATTCAACTGTTTTCAACCTGAATTATTCAAACATAATCTTCAAACAAAATTAAAATACCTCACCTTCAAGATATCAGTGTGATCTTGTTTTGCCACTCATTTACACCTTGAATGGAATGTTCTCTAATTCCTTGAAAAAATTTCTAATATTCTGTTACACTGCATGTTGTTTATCAAATTCAAATCTGATCTCCTTTTCCTTTTTGCCATCACCATTGTACCTATATACACATCTTTGAAAACATAACTTTATAAATCTTCAAAGCACATTTTCTTTTTAACCCAGATTCTGCAGATCTGAATTCACTCATAATTTTAGATTATCATGATTTCATTGCATATCTTTTCCACTCTACAACTATTGTCAATCAAATTTAAAATATGATCTCCCCTTAATTTTTTCATCTCACATGCATTCTGTACAATTCTAATTTAATTAAAAAAAAAAACCCTCAAAAGATCTTTGTCAGCTCTGATACCACATTGACGCTTCCCAAGTTGTGATAACCCATAATAGGCACATAAATTTTCATATCTTAATCTTAGTCTCAGGATAACTCCAAAATTGGTAACCCCTTAAGTGGAAGTCATTTCCCTTTATGATAATTTTAGGTTATAACCCATATAAAACCTTTTTCTTAATTAACTAGAAGAAGCCTTAAATATTTCCTTTTATAAGTTATATTACCAAAGTATAAACCCTTTTTTCCTCTTACCTTTTTCTTCAAGCCTTCGCACATATATCTGTCGTCGACCTTCCACTGAAAGCTTCAAATCAAGGTTAATTGATCATAATCAAGATATATATGTGGACGTACGCTGGAGGTTCCACTAACCTGACAAATTAGAATTAGTCACATGTATTTAAACAATTGAATTTTCCCTTTACAACACTATGAGATATACGCTGTTGAGGTCTATCCAATCTGAGGGACCTCTCTCCATCACATCCTTATTAGCACGAAGGATAATTTTTGAAAGGCACGGGAAAAAAGTAGTTTCACTTTTCCACCTTTGCTACATGTCGCCAACCCACCTTAATCACGTGATTTCAACATTTACCACTTACCTTTTAGATGCTATGCGAAAACCACTTTCTTGTTTAAGAAACCACCTCACGTTTCCACACTTAATTTTCTTTCAGAATTTCGCATGAGCGTAGATTTTAAAACGTATAATTTCCGTCTACCTACTCTATTACATTTCATTGCAATAATCGATTCTCAATTTTACTTTCTTATTCACTGAGTCACGGTTTTTACTTTGTTCAACACAGAGTCTTCTTCATTTTTTTTTGCCTGAGTACTAGAAATTCGTAGGCCAAATCCGCTTCACGAATTCAATGAAAATATTATATATGAAACTTGGTTACATCTTCATGATATGAACTTTAATTTCAGAAACTCAAGCGTGGTCCCACTCTATTCTTTCCACTTCTACGCAGTCGCTTATGACATCAATTTGAAGGTCCAAGTTCTTTTTGGTGGCATCGATGAATTTTGTGATTGATGACTAATCCTTGACATACGCAAATCCATAAAGAATTTAACTTATAGAATAAATGTTGACTTATTAAGAACACACAATCTCTTGAGCCCATCTTCTGTCGTTTTTTCCATAAATTTACTGTTCAATTGGATTTCTTTCAACCTGATATCCATACTTTCTGCACGCTATTTCAATAAGGGCCACATTATTTTAAGGGGTCACCATCGATCCATTCTATGATCGATGGTTGTTTGTCTATCCTTTGGAATATGCTATCTCATACAAATTCAAACGCAAGATTTCAGTATTCATAATTGGAAATTGAATACTCTATTTATTTTCATTTTTTTTTGTCTTCTCCATATATAAATATAATTCCAATATTCTGATTCACATACAAATCCTAATTCCATCAACCAATGCATACGCACCCAATTCAGGATTGAAATTTTCTCTCTCTCTCTCTATATATATAACCAAATAATTACAAAACATTTCTTCTCTCAAGCCTGATATTCTAATAAGAGGCTTTTTCATCCATTCACTGGTCGTAGACTTCCAATCCAAACTCTACCTATCTAAATCTTACTCCATCTATGCCTTGAGGCTTATCATTTCATAAAAAATATTCTGAACCAATTTAGGTTCAGATCCTCCATCTTCTCAACAAAATCCTAAATATCCTCTAAGGCATCATTTGACTCAACTAATTCCTAAGGATCCTCTCTCATCCACAAACTCATGAAATTAATTCTAATTTAGGATTTACAATTTAATTCTCAAATCTCTCAATATTTCAACTATCATAATTCTCTCATATTCTCTTTCAAGAAGATTTAAAAAATTCCTCTCGATATTTAATTAATCCAATATTGTAAATATATCTCACTAAAATCACTCAAAATCTTAATAATTACATTAATTTGTTACATAAGAAATCAACTTATTAGAAAATACAAGACCCCCTATATCTATTAAAATATAAAGAATTTTGTGAGCTTAATTTTCCTGCATCATCAGGAAATGGTGAGTGCTTGGAAAGCAATGGTGCCACCCAGCGAGGTTATGCTAACATCGCCAATCCTCCTCACAGTGTTGTCCAAGAAAAGGTTTATGATGTTGAAAGTGAAGATCCTATGGACATTGATTCTTACAAAAGCTTAAAATTTTTTAGTCATCTATATTTCAGCATCATAAACCTTTTCACTATATTTTGTTTGTATTTTGTTTAGGAGTTTACATCATTGTATATTAACTATATTTTATTTAGGAATTTAGATCACTGTATGGCCTTGCTTCCCATCTGAAACTTTGATAGATGCTCATAGCACTAGTATTAGAGGAATCGATACTCATCTGGAATCAATAATTATTTGGGATTATAGTTACTATTTTGGAATGTTTAACAATACCTGCGGGTTTTGGTGTAAAAGAAAACCTCTTTCTGATATCAGAGAGCCTTGACCAAGGTTCAATTCCCTTGAGCTAATTTTAAGAGGGTGTCCATTCCTTTGAACATTCCCCTAAGATGCCTTTGAAGAGGGTGTCCATTCCAGCTAGCTGAGAGAGGAATAACAACTAGGTTTCATTCCCCTTAGTTGCCTTTAAGGAGGGTGTCCATCCCCTAGCTGAGAGTGGAATAGCAACTTGGAATCCTAAGTGTCTATACTCATATATGGATTCATGATTTGGTTAATGCAATAAACAAGTAGCATTATAGAGTTACACACCTATCCTAACAATTATCTTTTCTTGAAAAAAAAAAAAACTTTACTTAAAACACTTATTTCAAACTTTAAGAAGAAACATCAAAGAAGTTGGATGTGTGCTTGATTTATGACTTGAGAAACCAAATTAATAATAAGACTACAATTGTCTTAAGTTTCCTGAAGTTCAACAAAACAAAATTTAGCATGAAAAGAAAAATTGGACATAAATTGGACATAAACCAATTTGGAGCCATCTTAATTCCATGTACCAAGTGTCCAGAAAAATCAAATCCCTTAAAATGCTAAAATATTTTAGAGTGAAAATAGATTTCATCCTTATAATGAATTAATAAATTTAGAATTAAGATGGATCTAAACTAATTTTAGAAAATGTAACCAATATAAATGGTTCTTAAACACAATTTCAACATAAACCAAGAGAAATCTAATTTATCCATATGTAAACTTCATTTAAAATGCAAAAATAAAAAAGAGAAATTTCACCCTAGTTGGAATATGTAATTCCTACTCGTCTGTGGTTGTAACTCTCCATATAAGGAGTTTGTTTTTACATTATAGGAGGTAGCTAGAACTATATTTATTATTAGTTTAGTGTGTGGTTGAGAGAATATCTCAACCACATTATTGTGCGTCCAGGATAGATTTCCTATCTTGAGACTATCTCATGTATAAATGTCTGTAATCTCTTTGATTGATTAAGAGAGTTTGCAGATTGAAGTTTTATCTTCCTATCAGAGCCTATAAGGGCCTTTGGCCCTTCTTGGACATAGAAAAATATATTTTATTTAATATTTGTTTGTCCATCATAAATCACAACTGTTGTAAGCAATCTACTCGATCGGAGGTAGATCTGAGTTGGTATGGTACACCTTTGTTAACATTGGTGTTTCTTCTCAGTGCCAATATTTTGTGAGCGATTTGTGTTAGTTGGTAAAGGTTTACTGAGGCCCTGGAAGGAGAGTTGGAGAGATGCTTAGATTGCTGATGGAAATGGATCAGTTCGATTACTTAGTGCATCGGATTATCTACTACTTCCTTGTGTTCTATTGAAAGTTGTAGGTCGTGAGGAGGAGCATCGTGGAGTGGCTTCTCCACGGATCTGCAGAGTGCGCATCATAAGTGTCATGGGTGAGATCACTTTCACGCATAGAAGAGGAGTGGTGATTTGGTGGTCTCTGTTGCTGATCTGTTGGTAGCACAACGGAGCGGTGATCTCGCTATTGGGGTGTGAGCGGACCGAATTTCTACTTGTGGAAGTGGTTTGATTGCTGTGAGAAATTGATTGGCGAGATCCCATACCCAGAAAGCCGAACAGTTGAACGAAGATGATGATGATTGCGTGAATAACAGTTTTACATGTGGTGCGGCCCAGACTTTGAAGGGAGGAAGCCCTAGGCACACCACACACTCATACCTAGAATTCCCCTGTTGATTGTGGAAAAACATTATCGTTGGATTTTATAGAGGTGGAATCTGCATTGGAGACTTTATGGCCAAATCTGTTGGCCAAAAAATTTAATAAATTCTATTTTCTTTTAGTACATCAACTATAGGGGCTCTCCTTGCATGTGCTTTAGAATCACAATGAGTCACAGTGATATCCATGCGCATAAGCTATCAAACATCACCATTGTGACTGTAGATCTGTTGCTCATGACAGGGATAAATCTCGTTAACTAGAGGTGTGGAGCCCTTAGACCGTAGGCTGAGGAAATTTGAGGCTATGGAGGCTGAGCCTAGGGAGCTTGCGTGGAAGGCCGTTGTGAGCGTAGAGGTCGTGGAGCTGCGTGGAATCAGTGGAGCATCGTAGCTGTAGCAGTTTACGTGGAGGCCCCTTGTTATTTCATTTGCTCAAGAGATTAGGCTGTGGTGAATTGCTAAAGCATGGTGGATGCCATCGTTGTGAAAATTCTGTGATATCGAATCTTCGTCCCTCCTGGTCAAGTGTTCTAAAAATAGTTGATAAGAGTGGTAGCATGTTGGTGCCTTTCTCCACCAGGATATCAGAGCGTGTTATGGTGCTTCTGTGTTGTGGTTGAAGCGTTCGTTTGGCTTGACCGTCTAAAATTTTTTGGTTCAGTTTGCCTTCCTCTACTACTCATTGCTTTGTGCATTTGGAGGATTCAAAGCTATCTGCTCGTGTGAATTATCATTCACATATGCAAGCCACTTGCCCATTTCTCTATGCACATTGGGTGGAGATGAAGGTGGGATTAAAAGCCATTACTCATTGCCTTGTGTGAACTAGTCTCAGACAGACAAGGGATTATAAACCACTTGCTTGTGGCACTGTGTGAACTTGGCGTTTCTCTATGAGAGTTGGGAAAGTTATCCCTTTGGTACGTTTAGCAAACCACATAAAACCTTTTTTGCGCCATGTTATTCTGTATTCGAAGGTGCTGTGTGGTGAATATTGTCTGGATTCTGAGCTTTATGTGTTTAGAGTTAAAGAAAGACATAATCTGTTCGGAATTATTCTCGAACGAGAATTATTTTGAAATTTCTGAGTTGACGTTGCGAAAATTGTGTGATGCTATACGACGAGAGGGCGTACGAGGCAATTGATGTGGGTTGAGTCCTTCAAGACAGCTTGTGATTTTCTGTCAATGAAGGCCGAGCGCTATGAAGGCTGATTTTGCGGTGATCTGCCCAGCAGACCTTGATCAGCGAAAACTGGAGTTCTTTAGAGCCATTGATTGCATCGCTATCCTTGTGTGATTCTATTGGATCGATTAAAGTTGCAGCAGTTGTGGGTGTGGATGAAATCCATTTGAGGGATCAGCTGGAGCAAGATAAGGAAGATGATAGCCTTCAAAGGTGGAAGGTGAAACTTCTTGGGTGCGTTGATCATAAGTTAAATGAAGATAACGTGGAAGCAGATGTTACACTACTCTCTCTCAGAATAATTTCTAAAGGCAGAAATAATTTTACAGTTGCATTATTATTTTCCATTGTTTAAATTTTATTCTTTATAAATTGTCATGTCATTAATGTAAATCTGGTTTAAAGAATTGAGTTATTTATTGTAACATTTAGTTTGGCCAACTATTGTCATGAGTTAGGGTATTTACTGGAATTGTCCATTCCAACAATAGACAAATTGATTTTCTACCAGATATTATGAAGACATGATAATTAAAATGGCATATAAGGATAGTGGTTGGAGCTACATCAAATATTGGAGGATGATCGACTTTTGTGTGTGCCAAGAGTGATCAGGGGAGTAGATTTTGATGGAAAAAGGTAAGGAAACAAAGTGCCTGAGGTTTGTTTTCTTGTGTAGCAAGAAAATAGAAATTCGGTTGTTTGTTTGAAAGTTTTTAAGTGATTGCAGATCTGCATCTTCAATTGTTCGGAGATTAGCTCAATAGTCGATCTTCATTTTTGCAACCTGTTAGCGAGCATGAGGAGGCATGCTTCGAAGCAGTCACCAGCCTTGATATTGTGAACAGGGGAAGTGTTGTTACGCTGCGATGCTAAGGGAATTGCATTCTGAAACGAGAACTTTTGTGTGTAAAATTGTTGAATTTTATGCATGTTGACAGTGAATTTGTGGACAATGGAGGATGGGACCATGGAGTCCTGGATTAGTGTTTTGAGAAAGGAAAATTGTTTCTCTTCGTATGGCTATGAGTGCCTATGTCTGGATCATCTGTGCTGGAATGCACTGCATTGAGACCAGTTGAAATGTCATCAATCCGTTTCTTCATTAGTGGACCTCTCACAGGTATCGTTGAAGAAAAATGGTTGCTATTATGTTTGGGAAATAATCATATTTGGGCAGAGATAGAAAAATTATTCTGAAAAGTTTATGTTTTATTTAGTTTCTTGGAATCATGTTAAAAGTTATTGAGCCTTATTGAGCTTAGCTAACTCAATGTAGGTAAAGTTATTTTGTTATAATTTGAGACTCTAACAAATGACAGGTTAAGCATGGAGTTCCAAGAATTTATTTGAAAAATACAAGGATGCCCAAGATGTGAACAATGAAAATATGAGCTAATAAAGCAGAAACAATTATTATGATAGATAACAAAGTAAATGTTTGTGTGGGTTTGTGGGATAGACTCCCTAGCATGTTATAAGCAAGTCTATGATGGTTTTATAAGTGGTCATTGTATGTACCTGGAAACTCCAAGAGATGGAGTATGGAATGTATGCCTTGTAAAGGCATGTGTAAAGTTCATGGTAATCTCAAAACCACCTTGTAATGGTTTATGGTCAGCCGAAAAGCATATTTTGTCACTGTAAAGTGATGGTTTGTGGTGAATTGAAAACCACATACAGAGCCTTAGTGAGTGGCTACAGGTGCCGCGGGTGCACACAAGAGCTTCAATACTCACAGGAGTAGGTGGACTGTAGTAAACACCTCACTCATAGGTCTCAGTTATTGTTGTTTTTGAGCATAGGAGGGTCGACGCATTTTTCTATCTGAAAGTTGTGTCGAAAGGTGCAATCAGCGCGACTGTTAGGGATTGTTATTTGGACGTGAATATTTGTCTTAGAAAGGTGCCGATCTCTCTTCCTTTTGGAAGTTCTGCACATGGGATTCACTAGTTTGTGGTGGATTTGAGTCGCAGACACATTTTTTGGCAGTTCTGGACATGAGATTTGCCCATTGTGGTGGATCTGAGTCGCAGACGCATTTTTTGATACAGGTACATGTATGCAGTGATAATGGTTGAAAGAACCATGTATGTGAAGGACATCCTACGAGACCAGCAATTGCAGCGGTTGGTACCCATGCATTCTGGTGGATGGTTGCTCCTTTATATGGACGTCAACATATCCTTTTTTTCTTATGATTGACCACAACTAGACTTTGTGAATTGATATCACGACAAGTAGTCATTCAGGGAGGGAGTTGGAATATGTAATTCCTACTTGTCTGTTGTTGTAACTCTCCATATAAGGAGTTTGTTCCTACATTATAGGAGGTAGCTAGAACTATATTTATTCCTATTTTTGTGTGTGGTTGAGAGAACCTCTCAACCTCATTATCGTGTGTCCAAGATAGATTTCCTATCTTGGGACTATCTTATGTATAAATGTGTGTAATCTCTTTGATTAATTAATAGGGTTTGCAGATTGAAGTTTTATCTACCCTTCTATGTTAAATCCCAATAAATTTGTAGTGATTACTGACTCAATAAATCTATAATGGAGTTAAAATGGTAAAGCTAAATATTGCAAATCTACGTGAATTGAAGCATAAATTGCAACCTAATTATCTATAGCCGAGAGCCATTTTCCAAATTTAAGAGTTTGGATCCACTTACTTCATTACAATAGCACATATATTTCATTCCTCGCACGAAGATCCCATTCCATGCAGCACAAACACTTTATATACACAGATCTCATTCTTACGTATTTCGGAAAAATCCACAAAAAGATGGTGTCTGTACATCTGTTCAAATTGTTCGGTAACATTACTTGCTCTTTACGAAAATTACTTCTGATTGTCGGTAGAACCATGTCTGAGAAACATGGAAATGGATTTCGAATTATTTAATCCACGTTTGGTAGTAAGATTTATAAATATTGTCGGAATCTGTCATTAAAACAAATATGACCACTTTTCGATAACCATTATTTAAATCATAGCTTCCAAATTCGTCCGGAGAAAAAAAAAACGGAAATTCGGGAATTCGATTCGAATAAAAATTCGATAAAAATTCCGTTCAGTCCGCGTGGATGAAAGAAAATTCACTGTTTATAGTTTATTACAGGGATAGTAGGTGCAGTGATCCTAAACACAAAATGGAAATGAGAATAGTAAGTGCCAGATTGTTGCGGGATTGTAAGTACGAAATGAAAATTAAACGTGAGTGTTGAAAATTTCCAACTTTCCAATTTTAATGTAGTGTTAAAGGGTTTAAAAAGTTTTGAGATAAAAAAGAAAGATTCAATTTCATGTTGTTTCAAAGGGTTTAAAAAATTATAAGATAATAAGGAAACAATGAATTTGACCATAAATTTAGAAACTTAAACTTTATAAAAAATATTTGTTTTTTAAATATATTTTTATTAAGAAAATTTTATAAAAATCAATTTTTAATTTTTAAATATGTATTAATTAGAACAAGATTTTAGGTTAAATTTGAAATTGAGTTTTGAATTTTGAATATTTAATTTTTAAATAAATATTAATTATAAAAATATTTTAGATAAGACTTGGAGGTAGAGAAGAAAGTTTTGAATTTTTAAAAAAAGAGGTATTTTGGAGATAAGATAAGTATGGTTATAGATAAAGTGCAGTTTTAAATTTTTTTATATTGACTAAAATTATTATAAAAAAATTAAATAGAAAAAAAAATAGAAAAAAAAATGAAAAAGCATAATTGTTATATGAAAAAAGTATGTATATATATTTAAATGTTTCAGATATATCGTCTAGAATTTTTATTGGAATTGAAAAATTTTCATCTAAACTTTTATAGTATCAAATCCAATTCAAATTTGGTAATTATGATCTAAATTTCACTTTTTAGACTTTCTCATATTTCTTTACTTTTCTCACTTTCTCATTTTTTTTGATCAAAACCATTATTGTATGTGATATTTATAAAACATTATATATGTCATTTTATTTTATATTATGTTTTATTTTTATTTTTAAAATATTTTGAAATATTTATTCTTAAGTATCTGATATTAGACTATATATTTGTTATTCTATATTATTGCGTCGAGAGGTGCATCTACAGCCCAATATGACCCCGATGTCAGGTATGTCACGTCCTCATACAAATGTCGGCTTAAGTTTTAAATTAAAAAAAATAAAAAATAAAAATCCCATTGTACTAGAACATATATCAATTTCTAATACAATTATGTATTATTTATATAATTTGAATGGATATTACATTATATACGTGAATTTGAATGGATCATAAATTTACCTTTAACAAAAAAAATTACCACATTGAATTTCCAAATTAAGTAAAATTTTAAACATATTTACTCTTTACTAAAGTCAATACCATTTCCTAAATCAAAGGAAAAGAGTTTATTCAACACAAACAATCAAAATCCAAAATATTTTAATATTTCTTTTAATTAAATATTTGTAAAATGAATTTATACTTACTCCAGAGCTATGGTAAATAAATAAAAATATATATAAACTAGATGTATGGTAAATAAATAAAAATTCTTTTTATATTTATTCCATAAACTTTTTTATATTTAAAAAGAGGTTTTATTTAGATGAAGCCTATGGGACGAATACCATGGGACAAATTAATATTGATAACATGGGCCAAATACCATGGGTAAATAAATAAATATAAAAGAGGTATAAAAAAGTATGATAAATAAATAAATAAATATAAAATATATATAAAGAGGTATGGTAAATAAATAAATATAAAAGAGGGATAAAGAGGTAAGGTAAATAAATAACAATATATCAAATAGGATTATAAATAAAAATGTAATTATATAACAAGCCTATGGGCCAAATACCATAGTAAAGAAAAAGGGTATGGTAAATAAATAAAAATATAAATAAACTAGAGGTATGTTAAGTAAATAAAACCTCTTTTCATATTTACTCCATAATCTGCTTTATATTTACAAATATTTATGTTCATTAGTTTACATAACTAAGAAGAAAGACAGAGAGAGAGTTATAAGGGAGAGATGGAGAGAGAGTGTGTATGTTTAGGGGTGAGATAAAGAGACAAAGTAAGATGTATGGAAAGAAGGGGGAGAGAAGAAGTGAGAAGGAGAGAGGGAGGGATATAGTAATGGAGTTGGAGAGAGAGAGGGGTGGAAAGAGAGAGAGAAAGAAAGGGATGGGGGAAGAGAGAGAGAGAGAGAGAGAGAGAGAGAGATGGGGGAGAGAGAGAGGGATTAAGAAGGAGAGAGAGAGGGTGGGAGAGAAGGAGAGAGAGAGAGGAAGGAGGGGAGGGAGAGAGAGAGAGAGAGTGGGGGGAAGAGAGAGTATTGGAGAGAGAGAGAGAGAGAGAGAGAGAGAGAGAGAGAGAGAGATCAGGGAAGAGAAAGGGATTTAGGGGAGAGAGAGAGAGGAAGGACAAGAGAGAGGACTTGAGAGAGAGGAGGAGAGAGGGATCGATAAGAGAGATGGAGTTGGAGGGGGAGAGATGTAGGAAATAAGAAATATAGAGAGTGAGAAGTGGAGAGAGAGAAGGAGTGACAAGGGAGAGCCAGAGAGAGAGTGTGTATGTTTGGGGCTGAGATAAAGAGACAAATAAGGAGAGATGGAGATAAGGGGGGAGAAGGAGATATAGGGAGAGAGGGAGGGATATAGTAACATATTTGGTGGGTGAAGAGAGAGAGAGAGAGGGAGAGAGAGATGGGAGAGAAAGGGAAAGAGAGGATGGAAGAGAGAGGATGTGAGAGAGTGGAGAGAGGGAGGGAAAGAGAGATGGACTTGGAGGGGGAGGGGGAGAGAGGTAAGAAGAAAGAAATAGAGAGAGAAAGGTGCAGAGAGAGAGAGAGAGAGAGAGAGAGAGAGAGAGAGAGAGAGTGATAAGGAAGATGGAGAGAGAGGGAGAGAGGGGGAAGATAGAGATATAGATGGAAGGTGAAAAGAGGGAAGAAGAGAGAGATGGGGAGAGGAGGGGATTGACAAAGAGATTGATATATGTGTGTGTTTAGGAGGGTGAGATAGAGAGACAGAAAATAAGAGATGGAGGGGGATATAGCTATGGATGGAGGGTGGAGAGAGGGAAGAATATTTCTCACACTAGATGGATTGATATAAGTGGAGATGGTGATTTATAATCCTATTTGATTATTTGCACTATATGCATCGATTTTAGTGTAGACATTTATTTCTAATGATATTTGATTACTTTCACTAGATGCATTGATTTCATTGTAGGTGGTGATTTCTAATACAATTTGATTGCTTGCACTGAATTTGTTGATTTCAATTTAGATGCCGATTTATAATTATATTTGATTACTTGCACTAGATGAATTGGTTTCAATGTAGATGATTTCTAATCCTATTTGATTGTTTGCACTAAATGCATTGATTTCAGTGTAGATGGCGATTTCTAATCCTATTGGATTTATTTGAGTAAATGCATTGATTTCAGTGTAGATGTTGGTTTCTAGAGAGAGAGAGTGATAAGGAAGATGGAGAGAGAGGGAGAGAGGACAAAAGGAGGAAAGAGAGATATTAATAGGGGAGAGGGAGAGAAGGGGAAGATAGAGATATAGATGGAAGGTGAAGAAAGGGAAGAAGAGAGAGATGGGGAGAGGGGGTGATTGAAAAAGAGATTGATATATATGGTGTACGAGAGCGCGTGTGTTTAGGGGGGTGAGATAGAGAGACAAAAAAGAATAGATGGAGAGGGATATAGATATGGATGGAGGGTGGAGAGAGGGAGGAATATTTCTCACACTAGATGGATTGATATAAGTGGAGATGGTGATTTCTAATCCTATTTGATTATTTGCACTAGATGCATCGATTTTAGTGTAGATATTTATTTCTAATGATATTTGATTACTTGCACTAGATGCATTGATTTCAGTGTAGGTGGTGATTTCTAATACAATTTGATTGCTTGCACTGAATGTGTTGATTTCAATGTAGATATCAATTTATAATTATATTTGATTACTTGCATTGGATGAATTAATTTCAATGTAGATGATTTCTAATCTTATTTGATTGTTTGCACTAAATTCATTGATTTCAGTGTAGATGGCAATTTCTAATCCTATTTGATTTCTTTGAGTAAATGCATTGATTTCAATGTAGATGTTGGTTCCTAGAGAGAGAGAGAGTGATTGATAAGGAAGATGGAGAGAGAGAGAGAGAGGACAAAAGG
The DNA here is from genome assembly GCA_034641835.2 of Pinus albicaulis. Lineage (NCBI taxonomy): Eukaryota > Viridiplantae > Streptophyta > Pinopsida > Pinales > Pinaceae > Pinus > Pinus albicaulis. The sequence goes on along the minus strand of CM076582.1, from coordinate 262,277,078 downwards.
AGGAAATAGAGATATTAGCGGGGGAGAGGGAGAGAAGGGGAAGAGAGGGAAGAAGAGAGAGATGGGGAGAGAGGGTGATCGACAAAGAGAATGATATATATGGAGTGCGAGAGCATGTGTGTTTAGGGGGGTGAGATAGAGACAAAAAAAAAAGAGATGGATGGGGATATAGATATGGATGGAGGGTGGAGAGAGGGAAGAATATTTTTTGCACCAGATGGATTGATTTAAGTGGAGATAGTGATTTATAATCCTATTTGATTATTTGCACTAGATGCATCGATTTTAGTGTAGATATTTATTTCTAATGATATATGATTACTTGCACTAGATGCATTGATTTTAGTGTAGGTGTTGATTCCTAATACTATTTGATTGCTTGCACTGGATGTGTTGATTTCAATTTAGACGTCGATTTATAATTATATTTGATTGCTTGCACTAGATGCATTGATTTCAATATAGATTATTCCTAATACTATTTGATTGTTTGTGCTAAATGCATTGATTTCAGTATAGATGGTGATTTCTAATCCTATTTTATTGCTTTGAGTAAATGCATTGATTTCAGTGTAGATGTTGGTTTCTAATCTTATTTGATTGATTGCATTAGGTGCATTGATTTCAATGTAGAAGTTATTTTCTAATCTTATTTGATTTCTTGCATTAAATGCATTGATTTCAATGTATATGTTGATTTATAATTTGATGTAATTGGATATATGACGGTACATTAATATTAAAGTGATTGGATTAACAATATGCATTGATTTTAGTGTAAGCACAAAAAGTTTTTAACAATGTAGATTGATTTTTTTGTTATAGTAATTTAAGCTATTAATATTGGAGAGCAAGAGAGACAAGGTATCATGTTTACTACAACAGATCGAGCTAAAGATTTAAATGGTTTACGATTTAAGTTTTCTTTTTCATATAATCGATATGAAAAGATAACAAAACCAACAAGGGAGGAAATAAGAATAGTAGAAGAAAATAGTTTGAGATTGATTGTAACATGAGTACGTTCTTATTGTTCACATTTTCTATCTTTCAACACTATTATTGTCACTTTGCATTTAAAACAAATATTTCATCATTTTTCATCATTATAGTTATTAACAATAATTATCATCTCAACGAACTGAGGTAACTAAGAAAATTTAAAATTAAAATGACCAAGTTAATCTCAGAAATATTTAGCATATTTAAAATGATTATATTAATATTTGATATATTTACATATTACTAATAAAATTAATTATACCTTTGATAGATTTTCCTTGGCATCACACGACTGAAACCAACCTAGATCCATCTTACATCTCAAAAATATACAAAAATTTTAATAATCTAAAAAATGTGACGTTGATGCCTCCGACTGGAACCAGCCTAGATCCATCTAACTCCGGATCTATCATGCACCGAGAGGGATCAAATCTCTCGAGGTGCAAACCTTTCTTGAAGTTTTGCACTCAAAAAATAGGTTTGCACCTCAAGAGATTTGATCCCTCTCTGCGCATGATAGATCCAGAGTTAGATGGATCTAGGTTGGTAAATCACCATCTCCACTTATATCAATCCATATAGTGCAAGAAATATTCCTCCCTCTCTCCACCCTCCATCCATATCTATATCCCCCTCCATCTATTCTTTTTTGTCTCTCTATCTCACCCCCCTAAGCACACGCACTCTCGTATTCCATATATATCAATCTCTTTTTCAATCACCCCCTTTCCCCATCTCTCTCTTCTTCCCTCTCTTCACCTTCCATCTATATCTCTATCTTCCCCTTCTCTCCCTCTCCCCCATTAATATCTCTCTTTCCTCCTTTTTTCCTCTCTCCCTCTCTCTCCATCTTCCTTATCACTCTCTCTCTCTCTCTCTCTAGAAACCAACATCTACACTGAAATCAATGCATTTACTCAAATAAATCAAATAGGATTAGAAATCGCCATCTACACCGAAATCAATGCATTTAGTGCAAACAATCAAATAGGATTAGAAATCATCTACATTGAAACCAATTCATCTAGTGCAAGTAATCAAATATAATTATAAATTGACATCTAAATTGAAATCAACAAATTCAATGCAAGCAATCAAATTGTATTAGAAATCACCACCTACACTGAAATCAATGCATCTAGTGCAAGTAATCAAATATCATTAGAAATAAATATCTACACTAAAATCGATACATATAGTGCAAATAATCAAATAGGATTATAAATCACCATCTCCACTTATATCAATCCATCTAGTGTGAGAAATATTCTTCCCTCTCTCCACCCTCCATCCATATCTATATCCCCCTCCATCTCTTCTTTTCTGTCTCTCTATCTCACCCCCTAAACACACACACTCTCGCAATCCATATATATCAATCTCTTTGTCAATCCCCTCCTCTCCCCATCTCTCTCTTCTTCCCTCTCTTCACCTTCCATCTATATCTCTATCTTCCCCCTCTCCCTCTCTCTCCATCTTCCTTATCACTCACTCACTCTCTCTCTCTCCACCTTTCTCTCTCTATTTCTTTCTTCTTACCTCTCTCCCCCTCCCCCTCCAAGTCCATCTCTCTTTCCCTCCCTCTCTCCACTCTCTCACATCCTCTCTTCCTTCCTCTCTTTCCCTTTCTCTCCCATATCTCTCTCCCTCTCTCTCTCTCTTCACCCACCAACTATGTTACTATATCCCTCCCTCTCTCCTTATATCTCCTTCTCCCCCCTTATCTCCATCTCTCCTTATTTGTCTCTTTATCTCAGCCCCAAACATACATGCTCTCTCTCTCTCTCTCCCTTGTCACTCCTTCTCTCTCTCCACTTCTCACTCTCTATATTTCTTATTTCCTACATCTCTCCGATAGAGACAGACCTTCCAATAAGGAAAGATTAATCAGGAAGCACATGCAAATAATATTGAAGATACAAGCAATTGAATGAAAACTTCAAAGTTCCATCAAGATTCTATGATAAAAACAGAGACAGATACTTATAAAATTTCCTCTTCTTCTAATACTCCTTACTAAATTATTTACAAGTATTACCAGGATAATTACATGCAATGGAATGCAAGTTTCTGCTCCAAATAACCGATTCTCCGATTCCACTGCTCCACTGCAACCCTGGCGCGACGAAAAAAATTGACAATGAAAACCCGACGATGGATGAAAACCGATTATTTGCGCGCGCAGGTGATGAAAACGAGCATTAAATTGGGGTTGGTGGCCGGCGGACGTGGGGGTGGCGGGTGGCGGAGGAGCGCGGTGGCGAGGGGAGGGGACACTCGCTTTGCTGAGTGGCGGAGTCGCAGGCGGGGTCCACTAACGGCGTTGTCCCGTTGGTGTTCCGTCTCCATTGCCGTTCTCGCATGCGCAGTTTTGATTGTCGCCGGGAGGAGGGGGTCGCCGGGAGCTCCGACGATCGTGAGTTGCCACAGCCCCCGATTCGTAGACACAAAGACTCTCCCTTACCCTTCAATTCAAAACTCGGTTTTTTTTGGTTCACCAATATCATCTTTGCCATAGCCGCCTATGCACAACGTGTCTTGACCGTAAAAAATAGTGCAGAGAAGAATATTCGCCTGGTTTTAATGACCATGTCTTTGAACGCTATCCGCTGGGCATATATGCTTCTCGTGTTTAGACAAATTAGCCTTATCAGAGCAACTCTTCTCTCATGAGCTTGTTCTCTTACTCACCGCCATGTTTAGCATAGAAGGAAGTTGAAACATTTTGTCCGAAGATGGCCGGCATCGGCTCTACACGGACGCGTGATTGATGAAAACATCAAACCCAGAGATGCTTTTCCATAGACGCAAAGAAAAGCATCATGAGGAGGAGCAAAGGCGTGGATATAGATATGGGTGCAAGCAAGTTCAATTTCTGGTCCGCTATCAAGAGTATATTTAAGGGAATGGAGGTACAAATTTTCGTTTTGCTCCTATGCTACAAAGATATTGGTACCACTCCTGCCCTTATTGGAGAGCACGTACCCCACGCTCCCCCGCTCCTGGGAGCTTGGGAGCTTGTAGGAAACTTTCCAAAATCGTTGGGAGCTTCAAAGGGTACTTTGGAGCTTTTTGGGAGCTTCACTACAACAAATTTTGACGTTTCAGATACTTATTTTGAGCAGATTTTCACCTTTCGGGTACCTATTTTGAGCAGATTTTCACCTTTTGGGTACCTATTTTGAGCAGAGAAGGTACCGTTTGTTTATTTCATAAGTGATACATGATAGGTCATGGGGGAGGTCTGCATGGGCTCTGTAAAGCAACAAAGATGTGGAGATCTACCAAAGATTTCAACAAAATATATGCAGTTCCCAGTGATTCCTTGGCAGCTTCGTTGAAAATCTTGAAGTTCAACAATTGCAAATAACTCTACTTTCTTGAAGCCTATCTTGAAGCTTTAATGATAAGATTCAAGAAATTACAATGATGGTCAGAAAGAGAAAGAGCAGCGTGTTAGTCAATTTCATTTTATAAATTTCCAAACTTGAATTTCGAAATTGAATATAATATATTGTTTCATGAAATCACATAATAATCAAGTAATAATAACCTTTTTTCGGTTTAGGAGTTCCACATGTTTCTTTACTGGCAAGTTGTTGCTGGATTAAAACTTTGATTTTTTCTGGCAAGTGTTTCAAAGTTCAATCTTTTACATACTTCAATGCAAGATGGAATCTGCAGGGTGGAATTTAATTGGCAGGTTTTTGATGGAAATAAATAATTTATTTTATTTTATTTTTAATATATATTATATTTTAATATATTATATTATTGCCGCTCCCAACTTGACGTTTCTTGTAAATTTATAGTGCTTTCCACCGCACGATACTTGTTCTCCGTACCCAAAGTACCCGCGATTTTAAACTCGTGCAACATACCCTATACCCATCTCTCCATTATTTATAAAAAGAGATTGTAAAGCATGAGTTGAGCCAGAAAAATACAGGGAAGATTGAATTAAGGCGTAACCACATTTTGTACATTGCTGTCACATACGAACTATGTCCACGTGGGGACGTCTATCCACTGCAAATTGAAAATGACTTTCACGTATTCTCGTCCATTGGGATGGGATTTAATTGGAAAAAATAGAAATTATGTATTATCACAAGGACTATTGGATTGCTTTGCAAAGTAGCGTGCTTCTAGATATTTATACGTTGTTAAGCACGAGTTGAGTTCAGCCAAGTAAAATACATGGAAGATTCAGTTAACGCGTAAAGATACGTTGATGTCACATCCGTGTGGGGACTATCCCGTGCAAATTGAAAATGGAATAGTTCACCTGCCGAGAGCCTCATTTTAGTTTATTTCGTCACATAGTTTGGCCACCGTGCCCGAACCGATGCTCTACGACGGACAAAGCACACGATCATCGTGCGGCGGTGATCACGTCTCCGAGCCGCATTAATGGGCCTATGGTACCAAATAAGTGTTCGCCGAGGAATTGCCCACCCTGTACTGATGGGACAACCTTGTCCTACTCCCAATGCCGAATATCAAATTTCCAATCCCTTAACATCATCACCTTCCGTGTGTGGCTTTTATATCAAATTCCACTCCCTTAACATCATCAACTTTCGTTTTTTATTGAGTTGTACATTTTAAGTCAGATTTCAATGTATTTTGCTGACACATACAGAAGCGGTCTAATGTATTTAATTTATTTGAAAAAATGTTTTTTGGTATTTGATTTTTAAAATTTTTTAATATATGTATATATATTTTAATTTTAAAAAATTAATTATGTGATTAAAAATGGTTTTTAACAAAATTTTAAATTTTATTACAAAACATTGTTGATAATTGGTATATTAGATATTATTTTTAGAATTCAAATGTGTTAAGTCATTCATCTATGACTATTTTCATTGAATAGTCCACATACATCACATGCATCCGGTAACCAAGACTTCACATGAGGTCACCTATCCTAGAATTCCTCTGGCTCAAGCTTGCTTAACTGTAGAGTTTCCCCATAATCAAGCCCACTTAGCTTGCTACCCCATTTGCAAAACCTTAGCAAGTATTGTACCTCATGAACCAATCAAGTAGAGCTCCCTTTACTCTTTGTATTTTAAGTATGAGGAGTTTTCGCACTGCCTGATATTAGATATCATTTTTGGGATTCAACTATGTTAAGTAAGTCATTCATCTATGACCATTTCCATCAGAGGTAGTCGTAACTAACTAATTTCTCATGATTATTGAATAGTCCACTTAACACTCATTGCATCGAGTGATGCTCACAAGGGTGAATAAGTCGGATTGAAACTAGTGAAATGCATCACATAGCATCAATCATCACTTCCGGGGCTTGCACCCGGTAAGTAAGACTTCCCGAGAGGTCACCCATCCCACAACTCCTCTGGCTTAAGCGCGCTTAATTGGTATATGCTTAAATCTAATTATCTATTTATAAAGTAATAGTAATTTTTAATGTCATTATTTTATATGATAATAATTATTATATTTTTATAATAATAATGATTTATATTCTCAAAGACATTTTTTATATTAAAAATGTTAAATAATGATATTTGAGATGTTTTTCTTAATTTTTTTTAAGTAGAAAATTAAATAAAAAATAATAGAGTAGAGTTTAAAACAAGATAGATGATAATATGAGCATTGAAAATTCACTATAAAATTGATATTTCAGAGTGGGGAAATTAACAACAAAAGTAAAAGGTGTACCTATGTTAGTGATTTTCATGTTGATTTTCAAAAGTGTTGATGTAACATCAACCCTCTTCTTTATAGGGTTTATTTTTTACACTTTAAATTTTCTAATGTATTAAGTGTAGATATTTTTTATAAATGTTTATGATTTTCATGTGGATTTTTTTCAAAATCCACATTTTTTTAAAACATATTTTTGAGACTTTAAATTTTCTTAATGTCCTATCGATGCACAATTTTTTTTTAAATGTTGATTATTAACAAATTTTCAAATTGTCTTATTCCTCTTCTTATTTTTTGTTCTAAAATATTTGTTTCTTAAGGGTTTTCCAAACATGTGTTTTTGTTTTAATTTACAACGCTTTTTTCTAATGATTTTTTATTTTTATTTTTTGCAATATATATATATATATATATATAGAGCCATAATTGTGAATTACGGATAAATCACGCTTCCATAGACAGGTGCTAGTCTAGAACAACAGGTGAAAGACTATACAACTTTTTCTCCTAACTCAGAACAAATACACAGAGAGGATTGGAAGCTTACTTGTTCAGTCACTTCCAAATGGCTCCTTCTGTCACCTCCGTTGCAGCTTCAAATTCAAGCGGTTTGTGAGCTGAATGCTTCCTGCAAGAAAGAACACTAAAACATCAGAAGATGCAATAATATAGATATCTATTCAAGCTAGTTAGCTAAATCAGTAAAGCATAAACCATATAGATCAACTAAGATCTTGCAATATGGAAAATCAAAGCCAATACAGATGCATATAGGGAAAAATAAGCAGTACTCTTTATTGATTATAGAAGGAGAGGTTACAACCTAGTGACTGATTTGAAGTGACCTTCCAGCAACGTTCCCAAGCCTCATCACAATATAAATCTCTCCAGCATTAGCTTCACAAATCTAGCTCTCAATTGAAAATTCTCCAGCATTTCTCTACTCAACTTCTTCCCTCAAGCACTTAGATCCATGCTCAATTTATGATGAACTGTAGGCAGTTTTGCAATCAATAATCTCTTAGAAATATGCAAGACATGTTTCCAAATATGTAGATGTCAAATGGACACTTGGATCCGAAGCTTGGATACATGTGAACTCTTCTATAGAAGGCACCGACCAAGTGGAGATTTCCTGAACAATTAGAATTTACCCCACCTTGATCAGTGCTACCTATGAATGTCGGGAAGTGCTTTGCAGAGCAGCCTTGCATGGGGCTACCTGCATATGCAACGCACTTAGGCCCCTTAGAGCCTGCGTTGGTGAGCTCTCATATGCTATATAATAAGCTTCAAAGCATGGAAACCTTTGCTTGATGAAAGTCTTGCTTGATTTGTCTTGTTTCTTGTCTTAGGGCATGTAGCAACTGAAATGATAGGGAATGATGGACCTAGATCATTGGTCCTGGAGATGATGCCCAGTTAACCAGGTCATTGGGAATGGTGCCCAAATTGACCTATAACAATTGCCCCCTAAAGCATGAGATCCAAATAATAATAACATTTGATTGACATGCTTTACATTGTGATGAGTCTGGAAACGAAACAGATTGGTCACCTACGTCAATATTACAATACATTACATCATGATATATCATGTTTTGATCATAATTGCTGAGGGTAGGCATTCCCATATTCAGCACATAAAACAATCTAATAACATGTACATAATTCAGAAAGTCGTCTTCATTGGAATGTTGCCCAGATGCAGACATGCCTACAGATACAGGCCCATGTTTTGATGACAATATGTATGTAAGGTTACCGTACAGATGATGTGTTCAACAATCCTGAAACCGTAGCCCGAATGGTTGAAATTAAGTCTGGGGTCTTCTTATCTCATTCACTCGATCATTCGGGTACAAGTCTAGCCATGAAAATATATGATTTGTAGTTGAACATGAAAAGACATCGTTTGATTACCAACCAATGATGTGAGTTGTTAACAAACGCGAGAGAACTATCATTAATGTCAATGGCCCTCAAGGTACTGTAGTACATTTCGTAAGCGTGAATAGATGATTTGATGTTGAACGCCAAACAAAATATTTCGGTCAAACGTCTGGAAGCGAGGATCTTGTCGATGCTATAACAAGCATCATGGTACTGGAATCTGATGTTTCTAAGTGAAATTCTTGGACATTGATTTGTCGTCGACAGGAAGTCACCTTATTGCGAAAACTAGAGTTACTGATTTCAGAGACAAGGGTATGACTTGATATAGAAATTTTCAGGGATGACAGTCATGAAAATGAAGGTTTACGAGTATTGCAGAAGGATGATTTTTTAATCACTAGATGACTTCTCTTGAACATATCGGCGACACTGTAATGGGTTGGAAGCATTGACCCAAAACTGAAGTGAAGGTATGATGAACCATAGGTGTGAATGAACCGTCAAGATGATTACCCTGTTAGCCACCTATAAAATTTTGTCATATCAAGTGGTGGCTAAATCATTTAGGACAACCTTCAAGAAACAATTTTATTGCCAAAATTGTTGGTGCTTAAAGTCTTCTGAAGATATTTTATCCTTTGGTTAATCGTCACTACTGTTTCCCTTTTAATTTTAAAAATCTGCCATTTTCATAGGGAAAGGACTGTTGCAAAATCCCATTTTTTCCTCTCCTACACTCAAAACTAACCTTCATTTTATCCCCTTTTCCTGCTGTGAAATTCCTCTATTTTTCATATTTTCCCTTCTTCCCTTCATGAAAATCCCTTTTACAAAGTCTAAAACTCATTTTTAGACTTTACCGAAACCCCCAAGTCCATCAAAATTTGTGAAAAATTTCATAAAAAATAAGTTTGTTAAGCTGCAGGCTTAAGCCCCCTTAGGCTAAATCCCAAACCACTTCTCCACATATGCCCCAGTGCTGGAACCAAGCGCTAGACCCTTTTGGTGCTTATCACATCGGAAAAAATGAAGCGCACAAGTCTATTTTCTTATAGTGAGACCTTCGATTGCGATTAGCCTCTGGTTATAAGCCCCGAGCCTCTTTGTCGCTTCATATAACCTTCAGAGCCTGCATCCGACGCTTAAACACTGTAATAAACCATCTCCGATGCATATTTCAGTTTGTTAATTAAAAAACCCACAATTCCTAAGTTTTGGTCTAACCCACCGGAACAATGTTTTTTAAATGATTAATGGGTAGATTGAAAAGCCCCACATCAAAGTTCTGATGCGATTAAGCCCCATTTGTATAAAACTCCCGCCCCCCGCTTTACTCCATATAAACTTACACCCGGGACCAAGAGTTCAAGTCTCGAAGCATTAATCGCATCGGAGAAATCAAAATGGTTAGATTGAAAGACCCGCACCGAAGTTCCGATGTGATTGGCCCTTATACATAAAGCCCCGGGCCTTTGCTCTCCATACATCCAAAGGCCCCATAGACGAGTGCCAGCCTCATATATATAACCCGCCCGACAGCCAAAACCTTTGTATTTCATTAATTTTTGGGTTTTCAAATGTATTAAAGGGTTTTCGCCAGTGCATGATTTGAAACAATATCCACCGTTGATCCCAGATCAAATCAATGGACTGCGCCAAATCGCATCGGCATTTTTTCATTGGGCGCATTTTATTTCCTCCTCCGATTGGCATTCCCTGATCCATTCTCCGCCGTCGATCCGATCTGTAGATCGACAGCTAACAATCAATCGCTTCGGCGCCTCCATGTTCTTTGCCCCACCGATGCTGGTAGCTCTGATTACATCTGGACCGTCCACATGTCTAGATCAGACGGTCCAAATCACATTTTCCGATTTTGGTTTAAAAACATGCAGCCCTGCTCATAATGTTTCACGGCCAATCACAACCATTGATCTCTGCAGATCAATGATCCTTATTAACCCTTCTTCGCCCTTGTATTATTTTCGTTCATACTCCAGATCACATCTCAGCCATCGATTTGTTCCATCCAACGGCTCGTATTTAACCCGATAGGCTCTACCCCTATGGGTCGTGCCTCCCTCCAGATCTAATCTTAGCCGTCCAATCTTTGATCAATGGCTCAGAACAAAACCGCCCTTCCCGCTTCTGATCGCGCATCTATCCAATGTCGCACTCGCTCCCTCACCGTTGGATCTGAGGCCCCAGATCTAACGGCCGGTATCCCATATCGTGTAACTTTAAGCGCGAAAGTTAATCTCCAAAAATTATGCGATATAAGCTATTTTGGAAAGACACGTGTCGGGTGGGGACGCATATCACGTTCCAAAAGGAAAAACCGCCTCCTCACCTTTTCGCTGTGCGAAACACGTGGTTTTCTCCACCAAAACCACTTTCCCTCTTTTTCATCGTGTTTCATCACGCGCGCCTCCCACCGTTGGTCTCTGCAGATCAACGACTCCGATCTAATTTCTCATTACACTATCCCCCTCCACTTATTCTAAAGGGTTTTCACGCGCAATATCCGCCGATGATCTCGTGGCCTGGTCTCATCCGACGGCTCACGATCATCTCGAAACCTCATTTTCAATTATTGTGCATTTCACCTTCGCCAAAGGAAATTTCGCCTATTTTCTTTGTTTTTCTTCCAAATTTCCATAATGTGATTGTTTGCATTATGTTTTCTCTCAATTAATCCTGACCATCGATCTCTGTAGATTGACGGATCTGATTTATTTCTTCCCATCGCTCTCCTTTTGACCACTGTGCGTAGATCTCCACCGTTGAATGTTGCCATCCAACGGCCATGCTCCCACTCGAAACCTCCTAAGTAGTTTTTACCAAATGTGCAGGATTTCTTAATTATTTTTGTATTGTGCAGGATTTAAAGGGCTTTCAAGTGTTTTAAAAAGAAAATGAAAGCCGAGGATGACGATCCTCCAGACTTTCGTCCATCATTAAAGAAAGCCATATACAGGGTTCAAATTCACGTTTCATTTATGACTCATGGGCATTAATGCCATATGGACCTTGTACATCAACAAGACATAGTAAGATTAAATCAAATCAAAGAGTATCAGTGTCGAAGACCCAGACACGGAAGAAATGAAGGATTAAACATTAATTATACAGTTTAATGGATTATGGCTAAAAGTCAATTATTAAAGGCCTATCCATTGAATTAAACACAGTTAAAGGAAAATCAAGGATATTTATCAGACAGAGGATGCCTCCACTGCCACATCAGAGGCAAATTAATTCCTCTCAGCTACCAGATTGCCACCTGTGACTTCACCGCATTTAAACAAAGGTCGAATAATGACCAGAACAGAGCATATCTACCCCTTACAACTGAATAGTTATTTCGAATCAAAGAAGCTAATATAAACTATCAGTAGAGTTATTGCAAAAGATGACACAGAGCTTTAAAGTCAACATAAGCTTCCAGCAAGCCGAAATAGTTAATGTAAACCAATTAATATAGGAAATATTTGTAAACTTCTCCCTTGAGCCCCTCAAAGGCCGAGAAGCATTAACTGTATTAATTGAAATCAGAATATATTTTCTCTCTTTCGACCTCCTTATTCCTCTATAAAAACTTGTTGAGGAATCCATTGTAAACGTTGGTTGTTTGATTACTAGTTGTAATACTGAAACTCTCTGAAATAATACGTAGTCCATTGAAGTTGAAGAAGAAATTGAAGTCTTGGAAGCCCTGATGATGTTGTTCCATGCTTGTTCTTGAGAAGGCTCTATCATTGGATCCATGAGCTTGGTTGTTGGTGAAGTATTCTGAATTTTTTAATGTTTTCCCCTGTTCTCATTTTGTTCCATAAATTCTTACTACAGTAGGATGAAAGTTTTAGGCTAAGAAATGACTCTTGGAATCACCTTAGACCTGTTTATCCTTCACTGTTTTATGTTTTCTTCTGCCGAGGTATTTTAGAGTCTTTCATCTCTCTTTTTAGTCCTCATGCTTGTTTATTTCCTTAATAGTTTGAAAATTTGGTTTCAGCATGATTTATGGTTCTCCCTGCTTGTCTGCTGCCACTTAAAGACTGTTATTGAAGTCTCCCTTTGAAGTTTCTTTGTTTAAAGTGAGCCAATGAGGCATGTTCTGATCTTGCCCCTTGTCCTTGCTTGAACAGTTGGCTCAAAGGTCTTTATAGTTATGATCATAGATGTATTTAGGTGTTCCATCTTCTATGATCGTAATTATCAGTGAATCTTTTATGTTTTCTAAGTCATTTGAAATAAAAACTTTTAGGAAATAGGGTGTTCCCTGAATCTTAGATTTCATTTTAAAAGTTGTTTTGAAGTCATTATTTGCTTGAAGTATGATTTGTAGAATTCATGGTTAGCCCTGTCTATCAAATATCTCTTTATTTTTCAAGTTGTGCTTTCAAATTCCCTTTGTTGAGAATTAAACTTCTCTTTCCAAATCATTGATGTCCATCTCATTCCAAAACCAAAGGATCCTGCAGCCAAGTTAGATTTGCCCTTTGATATCCCATATCCATTGATAAGTTTGTCATGACCTCTTTTTGACTCCATTGCCCAATGAGGCTGACATTTCTCCTTTCTATCTATCTTTCCTAGACCTTTTAGGTTTTGCAGTGTCAACTCAACCAAACAAATAAACAAACACTTGCACTTAATAACTAGTCTAAAACCAATACTCAAAGCACACAAGATAAACCTTTGCAAAAACAAATAATTTGAGAGATCCCTCTCTGAAAGCAGGAGGACTAGATCCTGTAACTCTAACGATTGGTTCTGATGTTGCCTTGTCTTTTGATTTGCCAAACTATCAAAACACGGGACACCAACATAATGGCGATCATGGTGGGACACTGAGTAAAATCCTTAAAACAAAACACTTCTTGTCCAGTATAACATAAGTAGCCTTCTTCAAGCACTACCTAATAAAAATGGTAATCATGATAGGACTTAATTAAATCAGTGACAAACTAAGTGACCCTTAGGATTCCCATAAGACCTTATCAAACCTTGAAGCAACCAGTTACCAAGCCATAAGAGTAAACTCTATTTGTTTGAACACCTTAGCTAAGTGCAAAATCAGACTTAGGACACTCTCTTAACCTATAAGACCGAAATAACTCAGAAAAAGCCCAGAAATATCTTAGTTTGGCTTCACAATAAACATGGTGGTGGAACCATCCAATACTTTACCTTCATAAAAGCTAAATAGATTCCACCTGGCAACTTCACTAGCCCTAGTAGGCCTATTACTCACCTAGGTCCCTAGATCGCTTTACGACTGTGTTAATCAGCCTTGAAGAAGTTGAGAAACCTAGTCCCATACTAGATAAGACATCGTGAGAGGTAAAACTCCCAAAACAATCCCTAAAACTTTAAACCTCTCTCATTTTTGAAAAACAGTCTGGCTTCACATAGGATCAACACTAGATCCCATCCAGACCCAAATCCTCCTTTAATCGTTGAAAATCCAGAGAGAATTCTGTGGCAGACTTCTAACTCTATAAAATCAGCTGCTAATAGGAGCCTCTTAAGAACAAAATTTGTCCCTGAAAACCTTGTTGTCTTAGAGGATTTACACTTTGATTTACATCATACAAAGAACATCTTTAGAACTAGATCTCAAGGTGATTTAAACCAAGCTGATCTTGACATTGCAGATTTGCAACAAAGCTTCAGTAGAGAAGCCTCACCTTCCACTCCTCCTGATTCCAAACTTCTTCATCACTTTAGCCTTTTCCATAAAAAGTATGCTCAAAATCAGTTTTCTGGCCCAAGTGTTTCTTCCACTCCAATCCGTACTACCATTGTGCAAAACACTCCTGTTCAGCCCACTTTCACTCCTATAAATCCACCTCTTGTAAATCCACCCTTATTTCCAGCCATGGCAACATGGTATGCCCCATTAGTGTTACCACAACCTCTACTTCCCTTACCAAATGATTACCAATCCAAAATTCCACATTTCACTGGAAAAGAGTCTACAACAGCTCAACATCATGTTGATAGGATGGAAGATGCATTCGATTACATGGAGATAGAAGAAGAAATTGTGAAGATGAGGATCTTCGCCCAAAGTTTAGGAGGAGATGTAAAGAAATGGTTTAAGAACCTACCTCCTAATAGCATAAATGATCTCCATGCCTTGCATCAAGCATTCATCAACAAATGGGAACTCAAAAAGAACCCTCTCCAAATACTAGCAGAGTATAGCAGCCTTAAGAGAAATCAAGGAGAGAGTGTTCATGACTAGTCCACTAGGTTCAATAGCGTTTACAATGCTCTTCCACCTCACATGAAACCTCCCCAAGGCATGGCCTTAGTAAGGTATCCCGAAGGCTTTGATGCTGAAATGGAAATCAGTTAAGAAAGAGAGATTACTTGACCTTAGAAGACATGCAGAAAGGAGCTGTGAGTGTAGAAGCAAACATAATTGAGAAAAGAAATAGGTTGAGACTAGAGAAGAGGGTAACTTATAAAGATGACATTACACCCTCAACCTCAACTTCTGACACTAAAATAGACAACCTAGTGAAGGTGATGGAGAGGATGCTTGAAAAGATCAATTTGAATGATAGAGTGCCACCAAGAGAACCTCAAAATAACCAAAACAGAAATAGAAATCAGAATTATAGAAGAGAAAACAATCAAGATAAGCAAAAAGAAAGTGACCAACAGATTTGACCTCCTTTCCAACAGAACTATGTGGATCAATATGAGGAAGATAGGGAGATGGAAAGGTTAGGAGAAGCTCATGTAAACTTGATTGGATCAGACAGTGGAGATGATGTATTCCTCACTGAGGAAGAACAAGGTTTTTTCTCTGATCAAAATACAAACATTCATGAAGATTCTGATGATTATAGATTGGGGTTTGAAAATGCAATCATGGAGGTACACAAACAATATGATCTTAGGAGCAAAGGGAATGTAGACAATTCAAAAGATAAGAACACTAGCACTGCTGTCAAGAAAAACACAGAAATTTAGCCTAAGAAGATAGCAGACAAACCCATCACTTTGGCTAAAAAACCATATTTAAGCAAAGAGAAAAACAACCAGCCAAATGTTGAACAGAGTAGTCCTAGCACCTTAGCTAGCGGTCCTAACAAAACCATCCAAATTACCAGTCCAAAAAAATTTCAGCAAATCAAAGCTGCTGAAAAGAATTCAATTGAAAAAACAGATGTAAATATAAACAAATCAATTGTTCCTTTTAGCCTTGAGGGAGAGATTGCCAAGATAAAAATTACCATCCCCCTAGCTGAACTAGTGACCCAAGAAGTGTACAAAAACCAAGTTTTAAAAGCTTTGAACCTAGGAAGTGATACTGACACCTTAAACTTGACAGATGATAAACCCGAGTTGTTGTTTCGTCCAGAAGTTGAAGGAAAATACCAAGAAGGGGCTATCCCTCCCTTCTATGTTAGTTTGAACATACATGAGAAAATCTTACACAATGCCATGCTAGATTCTGGAGCTTCACACAATCTAATGCCCAAGGTAGTAATGGAAAGCTTAGGCTTAGAAATTACTAAACCACACAAAGATTTGTATTCCTTTGACTCAAGCAGAGTCAAATGTTTGGGTTTAATAAAAGATTTATGTGTTAACTTAGCTCAAATCCCTGCTAAGAGTCTAGTAATGGACATAGTTGTAGCTGACATTCCCCCTAAGTATGGCATGCTCCTATCAAGATCATGGAGAGCCAAACTTCAGGGAAGCCTTCAAATGGACATGTCTTATGCCACCATCCCTTTTTTTAACCAAAACAAAAGACTATACGGGGAATCTCACATGAAGTACATGGTGAGCAACATAGACAAACCAAACAATTCTCCAATCTATTCTATTCAATCAAGTTTAGATTCATTTATCTTGTGCAATGAAGATGAACTTACTCAACAAGAAAAGGAAAACATAGACCCAACCAATTCACCAGAAAAATTAGAACTTCCCTCAAAACAGATACAAAACATTGGCAATCAACAACAACAAGAAAATGAAAATGAGGCAAATATACTTTGGACAATAAAATTTGATGGGTCCTGCAATAAAACAAGTGCAAGGGCAGGTGTTTGGATTCAAAATACGAATCAGAGTTTTTCATATAAATTAGATTTCCCACGCACTAACAATATTGTTGAGTATGAAGCACTTCTCCTAGGGCTACAATTGCTTAAACAACTAGAGGCCCAAAAGATATCAATCTTAGGAGATTCTGAACTTATCATAAGAAAAATCAAAGGAGAATACTTAGCTAAAAATCCAAGGCTTGGGGAATATCGGAGTGCTGCCCTTGATTTATTGAAAACCTTTGAAAAGTACGAACTTATTTTCATTCCTAGAGCACTAAATCATCTAGCAAATGAACTCGCTTTCAATGCCAGAAACTGCCAAATACCTGAGATAAATGAACAGCTTCGCGTTAAGGTAAAACGCAGACCTGCTGTGCCTGATAAAAAAGATCACTGCAAGTGTTTGATTCTGACAAACACATAGATGATTTCTTAAAATCAGAAAACGATTTCGACATACCAATATTGGAAACCAACCATAAAGAAAACTATTTGTATATTGAACAAATCCCAGAAGTTGAAATGACATATTCTGCTGATATAAATCATTATGAGAATCCTTTTGAAGCAGAGATAATTGACAACGCAGACCAAGAAGACTTGGAAGTTTTACAATGCAAGAATGATAAAATTCCAAGAGGTCTCACACCTTTAGAACACCTTTTTTATTTTAACGATGTAGCCAAAGAACCGAGAATGGAGCCTATGGAAACAAATGTAGAAGAGCATAACATAGGCAGTCTAGCAGAACCCAAGATGATTAAACTATCCAGCATTCTCCCAGCTCACATAAAATTGCAATACATAGGATTGTTCACATAGTTTAAAGATGTTTTTTCTTGGGGATACAAAGACTTGAAATCGTATGATACCAGCATCATTCAGCACAAAATCCCTCTTAAAGAAAATCAGAAGCCTTTCAAACAAAAGCTAAGGATAATAAACCCTGTTTACTACCTTTAGTCAAAGCTGAAATTGAAAAAATGCATGATGCTGGGATCATAGTACCCATTAGATATTTAGAATGGGTATCAAACTTAGTTTCTGTTATAAAGAAAACAGGGGAAATCAGGCTCTGTAGTGAAAGCTTTAAAAGACTTTAGAGTCTATATTTTACACTCTCACATAATTGATTTTGTTCCACATACTGTTTTCAAGGACATTCTAAGTCAAGACCCTGATGGTAAAAGGGGAAAATGGATTGCAACTATTCTTGAGTATGACTTAGAAATCAGGCCCACCAAGTTGGTTAAAGAGCAAGGATTAGCAAAACTTGTGGCTGAGTCCAACTTCCAAGCACTAGACATGAATATGGTAGATGTGTTGGGAGAAATAGAAGAATCCACTGCTCCTTTCATTGAAGAGACATTTCTGAATTCTCCTTGGTATGCTAACATTATTTATGTGCTTTTATATTTGAATGCCCCTCCTTCTTTGTCTAAAACTAAAGCTAGATTTTTGAAACAAAAAGCTTTGAGTTATTGCATCTTAGACGGGGTATTATATTGGAAAAATGATGTTGGAATTTTTCTTAAATATTTACTTGAAGATGATGCAGAGAAAATGATGCATGAATTGCATGACGGAGAATGTGGAGGACACCTCTACTGGAAGGCCACAACAAACAAAATTCTTAGATCTGGTCACTATTGGCTTACCCTTTTCCCAGATACTCAAAATTTAGTCATGTATTGTCATAAGTGTCAAGTTTTTTATGGCAAAAGAAAATTCCTTCCCTTACCATTACATCCTATAAGAGTTGAGACACCTTTTCAACAATGGGGTTTAGACTTCATTGGGGAAATTCACCCATCTTCCTCAGCTCAACATAAGTGGATCCTCACGGCCACTGACTTCTTTACCAAGTGGATAGAAGCTATACCCTCCAGAAATGCTAATGACTCTGTCATTATCAAGTTCCTTGAAACAAATATCCTATCCAGATTTGGTTGTCCAAGAAAAATGATAACAGATAATGTTGTTGCTTTTAAATCTAAGAAGATGGTTGAATTCTGTTACAAATACCACATTACCTTGGGCCATTCCACTGCCTACCATCCCCAAGGAAATGGATTAGCTGAATCTTCCAACAAGAGCCTCATCAATATCATCAAAAAACTGTTGGTACAGAATCAGAAATCATGGCACAGTAAGCTGGTTCATGCCTTGTGGGCTGATAGGTTAACTACAAAGAAGTCAATAAATATGTCCCCCTATCAGCTGTTCTATGGTATAGATGCAGTTTTTCCCACTTCATTAGGAGTTCTAGTCATGAAGCTCCTTCAAGAAGTGCAGGTCGAAGAGAATGATATGCAGAGGAGAATCAACCAAACCATCCATTTACAGCAGACTAGAGAAGAAGTCTATGAAAGGACGCAGTTAGTCCAAGAAAGTGTAAAGAAACTATTTGATAAGAGGACTAAGGCAAACAATTTCCAGGTTGGAAATGTTGTTCTTAAATGGGATTCAAGGAGAGAAGAGAAGGGAAAACATGGCAAGTTTGAGAACTTGTGGAAAGGTCCCTATATTGTTCATGCTGAGAGGGGTCACAATGCATTTTTCTTGAAAGAATTGAATGGAGAAGATCTATATGGAGGTCCTGTCAATGGCAGGATGCTAAAAATTTACTTCTGCCAGGAATAATGAGTTTCAAAGAATTTTATTTTTCATTGTAAATATCATAGTCTGAACGTTGCACTCAAAGTTATAAAAATAAAAATACAAAAATAGTAAAAAAAGAGAAAAGAGGGCAGATTGTAAAAATAATAAATGTACAGTCCCATACCAAAAAAGAGAATCAAAATCTGAAAGTGTGCAAGCTCAGATGCCACTACTGAAACACACTTCTAGTTAGCCATACAGCCTAATCATGGCTAATTAGTTTTAAATTGACTGCTGATATAGGTTAGTGAATTCGATTTTCCAAACAACTTAATCTTGGCTTATTAGTAGGTAGATTAGGTTAGAAATTAAAGGTTCAAACATGTTCAAAATCCGAACCTTATTTCTCAAAAATAAGAATGACTCCAATATATTTCAAATTCTGAGTCAAAAATTGGTTCTAATCAGCTCAAAATTTGAACCAGAGAACAAGAAAAGAACAACTCAAACAGAAATAGAAATAGAGCTAAAAAAAGATGAAGGAAGTGCTTGAAATTTTAGATCTTAAGCCTTCCATTTTGATTTAATTTTCTGCAAAATAATGTCTATGTGCAACTTGTTATTTTATTCCATAGATCAGCAGCAAGTTAGACTATCCAATCCTAACTTGTATGCTTCTAAATTTCTGTGTTTAGAAGTTAGTGAATAAAAATCTGTTAGATTGTTTAATCCTAACAGATTAGTAGATTAGGTAGAGAAATATATGAACTCAACTGTTTAATCTGAGTTCATGGAGAAATAAGAGGTAGAAATAGATTAGATTTTATGCTTTCAAAAGAATAAAATGTTGTAAGAGAGTTTTCCAATCCAAGTGCACTCTAAAGAAGAAAAAATGTTAGATTAGTAGGATTGGGTAGGTAGAAAGCTTGTGTTGATGAAAATCCATTATTTTTCATGGTTGCTAATATTTTTCAGAGAAAAAGAAGATCATTCAAATGAAGAAAGGCAGCCCAATGGATAAGGCACTGATCAGCCCCCAAAGAATGCAAGTCTAAAATTCTTGATGCCTTCAAGAAGGCACCATCCCCAAGTGGAGCCACTGTGAGCCACCTATAAAATTTTGTCATATCAAGTGGTGGCTAAATCATTTAGGATAGCCTTCAAGAAACAATTTTATTGCCAATATTGTTGGTGCTTGAAGTCTTCTGAAGATATTCTATCCTTTGGTTAATCGTCACTGCTGTTTCCCTTTTAATTTTAAAAATCTGCCATTTTCATAGGGAAAGGACTGTTGCAAAATCCCATTTTTCCCCCTCCTACACTCAAAAACTAACCTTCATTTTATCCCCTTTTCCCCTCTGAAATTCCTCTATTTTTCATATTTTCCCTTCTTCCCTTCATGAAAATCCCTTTTACAAAGTCTAAAACTCGTTTTTAGACTTTACTGAAACCCCAAAATCCATCAAAAACTGTGAAAAATTTCGTAAAAAATAAGTTTGTTAAGCTGTAGGCTTAAGCCCCCTTGGGCTAAATCCCAAACCACGTCCCCACATATGCCCCAGCGCTGGAACCAAGTGCTAGACCCTTTTGGTGCTTATCGCATTGGAAAAATTGAAGCGCACAAATCTATTTTCTTATAGTGAGACCTCCGATTGTGATTAGCCTCTGGTTATAAGCCCCGAGCCTCTTTGCCGCTTCATATAACCTTCAGAGCCTGCATCCAGTGCTTAAACACTGTAATAAACCATCTCTGATGCATATTTCCATTTGTTAATTCAAAAACCTACTATTCCTAAGTTTTGGTCTAACCCACCAGAACAATGTTTTTTAAATGATAAATGGGTAGATTGAAAAGCCCCACATCAAAGTTCCGATGTGATTAAGCCCCATTTGTATAAAACTCCCACCCCCTGCTTTACTCCATATAAACTTATGCCCAGGACCAAAATTTTAAGTCTCGAAGCGTTAATCGCATCGGAGAAATCAAAATGGTTAGATTGAAAGACCCGCACCGAAGTTCCGATGCGATTGGCCCTTATACATAAAGCCCCGCACCTTTGCTCTCCATACATCCAAAGGCCCCTTAGACAGGCACTTGCCTCATATATATAACCCGCTCGACAACCAAAACCTTTGTATTTCATTAATTGTTGGGTTTTCATATGTATTAAAAGGTTTCCGCCGGTGCGTGATTTGAAACAATATCCACCGTTGATCCTAGACCAAATCAACGGACTGTGCCAAATCGCATCGGCATTTTTTCATCGGGTGCATTTTATTTCCTCCTTCGATTGGCATTCCCCGATCCATTCTCTACCATTGATCTGATCTGCAGATCGACGGCTCACAATCAATCGCTTCGGTGCCTCCATGTTCTTTGCCCCGCCGATGTCGGTAGCTCCGATTACATCTAGACCATCCACGTGTCCAGATCGGACGGTCCGGATCACATTTTCCGACTTTGGTTTAAAAATATGCAGCCCCGCTCATAATGTTTCTCGGCCAATCACAACCGTTGATCTCTGCGAATCAACGGTCCTTATTAACCCTTCTCCGCCCTTGTATTATTTTCGTTCATACTCCAGATCACATCTCAGCTGTCGATTTGTTCCATCCAACGGCTCGTATTTAACCCGATAGGCCTGACCCCTGTGGGTCCTGCCTCCCTCCAGATCTAATCTTAGCCGTCCAATATTTGATCAACAGCTCAGAACAAAACCACCCTTCTCTCTTCTGATCGCGCATCATCCAATGTCGCGCTCGCTCCCTCACCGTTGGATCTGAGGCCCCAGATCTAACGGCCGGTATCCCATATCACGTAACTTTAAGCGCGAAAGTTAATCTCCAGAAATTACGCAATATAAGCTGTTTTGGAAAGACACGTGTCGGGCGGGGACACATATCGCGTTCCAAAAGGCAAAACTGCCTCCCCGCCTTTTCGCTGCGTGAAACCCGTGGTTTTCTCCACCGAAACCACTTTCCCTCTTTTTCATTGTGTTTCATCGCACGCGCCTCCCACCGTTGATCTCTGCAGATCAATGGCTCCGATCTAATTTCTCATTACACTATCCCCCTCTACTTCTTCTAAAGGGTTTTAACGCGCAATCTCCGCTATTGATATGGTGGCCTGGTCTCATCCGATGGCCCACGATCATCCCGAAACCCCATTTTCAATTATTGTGCATTTCACCTCCGCCAAAGGAAATTTTGCCTATTTTCTTTGTTTTTCTTCTGAATTTCCATAATGTGACTGTTTGCATTATGTTTTCTCCGATTAATCCTGACCGTCGATCTCTGCAGATCGACAGATCTGATTTATTTCTTCCCACCACTCTCCTTTTGACCACTGTGCGCAGATCTCCACCGTTGGATGCTTCCATCCAACGACCATGCTCCCACCCGATACCTCCTAAGTAGTTTTTACGAAATGTGTAGGATTTCTTAATTATTTTTGTATTGTGCAGGATTTAAAGGGCTTTCAAGTGTTTTAAAAAGAAAATGAAAGTCGAGGATGACGATGCTCCAGACTTTCGTCCATCATTAAAGAAAGCCATATACAGGGTTCAAATTCACGTTTCATCGATGACTCATGGGCATTGATGCCATATGGACCTTGTACACACCTGCACATCAACAAGACACAGTAAGATTAAATCAAATCAAAGAGTATAAGTGTCGAAGACCCAAACACATCAGAAATGAAGGATTAAACATTAATTATACAGTTTAATGGATTATGGATAAAAGTCGATTATCAAAGGCCTATCCATTGAATTAAACATAGTTAAAGGCAAATCAATGATATTTATCGGACAGAGGATGCTTCCACTGCCACATTAGAGGCAAATCAATTCCTCTCAGCTACCAGATTACCACTTGTGACTTCACCGCATTCAAACAAAGGCCGAATAATGACCAGAACAGAGCATATCTGCCCCTTACATCTGAATAGTTATTTCGAATCAAAGAAGCTAATATAAACTAGCAGCAAAGTTATTAAAAAATGTGACACAGAGCTTTAAAGTCAACATAAGCTTCTAGCAAGCCGAAATAGTTAATGTAAAACAATTAATACAGGAAATATCTATAAACTTCTCCCTTGAGCCCCTCAAAGGCCAAGAAGCATTAACTGTATTAATTGAAATCAGAAGATCTTTTCTCTCTTTCGACCTCCTCATTCCTCCATAAAAACTTGTTGAGGAATCCATTGTAAACATTGGTTGTTTGATTACTAGTTGTAATACTGAAACTCTCTGAAATAATACATAGTCTGTTGAAGTTGAAGAAGAAATTGAAGTCTTGGAAGCCCCGATGATGTTGTTGCATGCTTGTTCTTGAGAAGGTTCTATCATTGGATCCATGAGCTTGGCTGTTGGTGAAGTATTCTGAACTGTTTAATGTTTTCCCCTGTTCTCATTTTGTTCCATAAATTCTTACTACAATAGGATGAAAGTTTTAGGCTAAGAAATGACTCTTGGAAGCACCTTAGACCTGTTTATCCTTCATTGTTTTATGTTTTCTTCTGCTGAGGTATTTTAGAGTCTTTAATCTCTCTCTTTAGTCCTCATGCTTGTTTATTTCCTTAATAGTTCGAAAAGTTGGTTTTAGCATGATTTATGGTTCTCCCTGCTTGTCTGCTGCCACTTAAAGACTGTTATTGAAGTCTCCCTTTGAAGTTTCTTTGTTTACAGTGAGCCAAGGAGGTCTATTCTGATATTGCCCCTTGTTCTTGCTTGAAAAGTTGGCTCAACGGTCTTTATAGTTATGATCATAGATGTATTTAGGTGTTCCCTCTTATATGATCGTAATTATCAGTGAATCTTTTATGTTTTCTAAGTCATTTGAAATAAAATCTTTGAGGAAATAGGGTGTTCCCCGAATCTTAGATTTCATTTTAAAAGTTGTTTTGAAGTCATTATTTGCTTGAAGTATGATTTGTAGAATTCATGGTTACCCTTGTCTATCAAATAGCTCTTTATTATTCAAGTTGTGCTTTAAAATTCCCTTTGTTGAGAATTAAACTTCTCTTTCCAAATCATTGATGTCCATTTCATTCCAAAACCAAAGGATCTTGTTGCCAAGTTAGATTTTCCCTTTGATATCCCATATCCATTGATAAGTTTTTCATGACCTCTTTTTGACTCCATTGCCCAATGAAGCTAACATTTCCCCTTTCTATCTATCTTTCCTAGACCTTTTAGGTTTTGCAGTGTCAACTCAACCAAAAAAATAAACAAACACTTGCACATAATAACCAGTCTAAAACCAATACTCAAAGCACACAAGATAAACCTTTGCAAAAAATAATAATTTGAGAGATCCCTCTCTGAGAGCAGGAGGACTAGATCCTGTAACTCTAAAGATTGGTTTTGATGTTGCCTTGTATTTTGATTTTCCAAACTATCAAAACACGGGACACCAACATACCCAACCCAAACAGTCACGGACATGGAGTGAAAGAAGTGTCTTGTTCAAGAGCGACTTGCTACCAAAAAGAAACTTTGCTCACTTTTCCCAAATTTTCCCCGGTCATTTGTCGACCAGTACCTTTTTATTTTTTAACAAGTTTGAGGAGGATAACATTTGCATGATCTATAATTCAACCCTTCGGGTGAATAATGTATCGCTATTTAATAATTTAACGAGTTTAGCGATGAATGAAGCTCGATTCTTGCCATGATTGACAAGCCCGTCACTATTTTATGTTTTAACGAGCTTAACAAAAGTGATAGCCTGGTCCTTTTTCATATTTAGAGTCTGAAAAAGAGGACGAAAGAGAACTCCATAAGTAGTTTTTCGTAAATTTTTCACTTAGATCCGAAAAAGTGTAAAATAATATCTAAGAGAACCTCTTTGGTCATGTTTAACCAAGGTATTCCTTTTTCGTAAATAATCAATCTCAATCCGGAAAAGGGTTAAACTTATACTGAGTAGATATCGATTCATTTACTTTAACTAGTTCGAAAAGACAAGTGCTCAGCAATATTTTCATATTATTGGAGTCTGAAAAGAGTTGAAAGAAGACTCCAGGGGTTCCTTTTTCGCTATTATCGAAGCTCAAAAAAGAGATAAAAGTGTGTTTCAAATCCTTTTTCGGTTTTAAAAAAGCTCGAAAAATAAGGAGAAAAAGTATGCTTTTCGGTCAAGTCATTCTTAAAATAAATCTGCACGACTAATCTGTTCATCAGTTGTATTTCCTATTCAGAACAACATCAAATGGATTAAAAATACCTATTTCATGATAAAAACATAATAAAACTATAGTCATAGCAATAAATTTAACTTGCAAACAATTAAATGCCTATAAAAAGTACTTTCACTATTCATTTTTACCATTCCATAGTTACCATTTTCATTTTGGAGCTCTGAACCTGATTTTTCCCCCGAACTTCAGCGGTCGGTTGCATGCAATTAGTAAGAATGTTTTGAATGCCCCCTTCAAAAGCACATGTCGAATGCCCCCTGCAAGAGAAGATGCCCCCCAAGCTTCATTTCATTCACCTAAGTAGATTACTAATAGTTGGATGGAATGAAGGTTCATTTATGAGATCAAATGGAATACTCATCTTGATTTTTAACAAGCTTTGTCATAAAAGAACTATGCTCATGACCCGTTTCATTTTTTAACGAGGTTGACATAGTAAAATAACTTTCCTCAAAGGCACTTCGTTTTCATTTTTTAACGAGGCTGACGCAGTAAACTAGCCTGCAAACCCCAGAATCTTCTCTTTTCAAGCATGAGTTAGAATGCATCACAGCTTTTGCCCAAATCAAAACCTCAATGCCAGGCAAATTCACCCACTACTATTATCATGCGGAAACTATCTTCATCATATCATTCAAAATCAGAACCCAAAACATCACACAAAGGAAACTTATCATCATTCAAATCAAACATTCAATGCTTCCATAAGCAATCTCAATAAATCTCATTTACATATGGCTGGATTCAAAAGAATGCGCCCTTACTTTTGCAAATTCGACCAGAATTCAAAGTGCCAGATAACAACAATATAGCCACTCTTCTCTCAACATATGAAAAATCAATTCATATTCAGTTAACTCAAATAATACATGGTCTTTAATTCAACATCTGAAATCAAATCTTTGACTTGGTAGAAATATACCTGTGCCCTTTCCAAGTTTGATTATCAAAACCAACACATTTGTGCATTTATTTCCAGCAATGGTAAATTTTAATACTCAGGCTTTGTTACAAATCGAATGTCAACAATAACTGCCCACACTTTAACTTACCTTCACAATTCAGAACGCGCCTCCTCCTGTTTCCAAACATTGACTTCCAAACGCTATTAACATCTCTGTGCTAAAGTTTGTAACTTACCTTTAATTTTATCCGCATTCAAAATGAATTCCAGTCAACACTTCCTCCAACGCTGTGAATTCTTCAATAATACCACAACTGTTTCTTTATCTCCTTCGAATTCATCATTGACTATTTAGACACACGAACAGGCAGCGTTGCTATCATTATACATGCATTTCTTTCAACATTCAAACCACATTAAATTACCTTTGCTCCCATTACAACTCGTTTTTGAATCGAGTCACTGTATTTCAGATTCAGACCTGCGACCTTCACACATCGACCATGGATCGACTGCAAAGTGATCTACGTTCAATTAAAGCAACTGCTCTTCGCTATATCATAGCCATAACATCAAAATTCCTCAGAACAAATAAGTGATTCCTCTGCGTCCTTGGAAATTCACTTCAATTTCAGAATCTGTCTTATGCCTGAACGCCCTTCTCTGCTACAACTATCCAGCGCCTTCATCCTTTAAATCGTGTATCAACTACAAATTGACATCATATAATCGCTGCTTATAATTTGTGCATTATACAGTTAGCTTTTGTGGATATGATTGCCGGATTTAATTCAAATTTCAACCCACGCGTTGATTATTAATCGACTATTGAGTCATTTCAAGTAAATTACAGCATAAACGCTGGCTTAGTTATTAGTTTGTCCATAGCTCAACAGATTTCATCTTTAACACAACATTCACAATAGTCAATTAAACTTTCATCAAAATAAGTGCGCTTCCCTGAATTCAACTTCCTGAAGTCGATATGTCAATGCTGCTTTGATTGACAATCGATCTAATCCTCCTTTAGTATGATCGATTTCTCTTCCTGCATTCTTTCATCAAATGCTCATTCCTTCAATCTTTCTTCAATTCAGGCATATACATTTAACCAGAAACTGCACACAACTTTTCTGTGTTATTCTTCACAAAATTGGCACATCAATTTTCACAATTACATACATAATTTACTTCAAAATCCCAATTCAAAAATTGAATATACAGTTCCCCAATCCATCAACCAAAATATATATAATACTGAGCAATGTTTTCATATAAACAAAATGAGGCTATTTACAAATTTATCTTTGGCCCGATATCCAACACTCATGGCCCTTTACAAATACTGGGGGCTTATAACCTCTTTCCCTAATTCACACTCTAATTTCACCTTTCAAACTCTGTTCTACCTGTCCCATTTGCCTTTGAGGCCTTCTAATTTATACAAATTAAAAATACACTAAATTGAGCTCTATCATTAATTCTAAATTATCTTGAAATTGTCTTCTCTCATGTTTCAAATTGTATGGAAACATTTACAAATTCTCACAAAATAATTAATAAAATATAATTAATCACTCAAAATAATATTAATATTTACATGAAATTAATAAATTCTCAAAAACATGAGACCCCTAGTTAAAATAAAATACAAGGTATTTTCCCGAGCTAATGCTCCTACATCGCAGGCTGACACAGCAGCAGAACTATCCTCATGTACTTGTTTCCTTTTTTAATGAGGGTTGACACAAAGAAAAAAATAACTATCCTCATAACTCCTAATTTTTAACGAGGTTGACACAAAAAAGGAACCATCCCCTATCATGGCAGCATAGTAGTGAGTGTGTGCTGGAAAAGACGTAGTCTAACGGAGTCATCATTTAAGGAGTTTGATGAATACCACAAATGATAAGTTATAACATGCATTGACGGGTCTTCTCTAGGGTTTTCATTCAATTTAGGAATGTCTGAGGGTAACATATGTGGTATCACCAGCCACCAAGGAGAGGAACCAAATAGGATTCCAGATGATGACATGGGTGAAGTCAATGGACAAAACATCGAAAATGAAGCAACAACAGATGTTTTCGCAGTTGAAATAGATGGTTCAGCCTGGGATGTTATCTCAGCCATGGTCAAATGAGCCAATGTATACCTTATAGAATCTACGGGATCTCAAAGTGAAATAGGATCAACAAAAGTAGAGGAAGGTGATTGAGGAAAAGACTCGTACAGGTAAAGCTCCTATCGAAAATGAGTTGGAGTTAAAGGTGTCTCGTCTTGTGATATTTCTTCAATCGAAATCAAACCAGGTGGAAGAAATTTGTTGTCAGGCCAAAAGTATATTTCTGGTGGTTGACTATGTGATATGGGAGACTAAATGGCTATAATAGATTGTGGAGTGACCAATACAAAAACAACTTTCGGTTGTTCAACTTCAAGATCAAGATTTTCTCCACTTAGGGAATATAGCAACAGAAATATAAGGGGATGGTAGACCCTATTTCATTGGTCCTGGGGATGATGTCCAGTTTGACCAATAATAGTTGCCCCCTAAAGCTTAATGGGATCCGGATCAACTTTTAGTTGAATAACGTTAGTTTCGAGAGGTATGTTCTCACAGATTGGATGGATCATGAACATGGGTAGCTATGAGGATTCTATTTCAACAACAGTAGACAAACCAGGATTTGTAGAAACAACTTGTGCCAACTCTAGTATATGGGAAGATGATGCTTCACCAGAGGTACTAATTGTACTTGATTCGGCAGATCTTGATCGCCTTTGCCTACCCGAAGTAACTTCTGGTGGTAAAGGTGGTTTTAAAGCTAATCTATGCGAACAATGGGGGATAGGATTTTTTTCTTCCATGATTACTGATATATTTTATCCAAAAAACAAATAAACAAAAAGAGGGTAATGCTAGGCAAAAGGGTTTACCAAAAAACTGTGAACTGCAGAATACCTCTTGGCGAACCAAGAAGTATGGGCAGGTAATATCCCCGAATGTTGTGTTCGGTGTATCACAATTTCAAGGCGGTCGACTCGGTTCATTATGGATGGACCAAGTTCATATTAGCACTGTTTGATGCGAAACCGCATAATGAGAGCACCCCTTTATACTTATCGTACTGTAACACCGCTCGATATACCCGAAAGTACGTGGATGAGCTACGATATACTTACATACGTGGAGTGAGGTATCACACTCAGAATGTATCGTAGACAAGTTAATGGAAACTGTTATGTTTTATGATGATGGAACACGTCTCTAGCCTAGACCTTCTAAATGTTATCGTTATGGTTCCAAAGTGTTGTTAAGTAAATTGAGATTAATTTTATGTTTATTTTTCTTAAATATTTGCCTTTCAAAGGTTTACCGTGATGATGTGTATGAAATTCCTAAAATACAAGCAAAGGATGATAAACGATCTTTCAGTTTCAAATTTTTCAATGAAGAACCTAGCTACTAAGGGAAGAGAGCAAATAATTTGTGAGAAAAAAAATCAATGAACAAAAACAAATCAATGAATCACAAAATAAATGCAGATTTCCTAATGTTCCTTTTGCAAAACACACACAATCCTACATGCAAATGCAAGTTTTTCTTTTTATTTTCCTTAATGTTATGAATGCAGAAAAGAAGCTAGGTGCACTAGATCAATAATTCAAATGCATTTTACTTTCGAGAAATGAATAATACAAACAACAATTTATCTTTCGAATGAAAAATGAGGATTTCAACAACAATTTTTCCTATCAAGGAAATGAAGATTTTACGACAATTTCCTATTTCCAAAGCAAATGATTCTTAATGCAACCATAAAAAATACTTTGAAATCAATTTGTCAATGATAAAGAATTTTTTTTTTAAAACAACATTGAACAAATTTTTAATCAAAGGAGGAACAAGTATATAGATTCACTGGTCAATTGAGCATCAAAATTTTCAGAACACAACAGCAAACAAAACTGAAGCAAGTTGCAAAATCAAATTCAAGGGAATTTGAGTACTTTAAGGAGTCAACACAGTCTCCAAGGGGAGATAGTGCTCTGCAATGCAGGCTAAGAAGGGAGATAGTGCTCTGCAAAGCACTGTGTCCAGTCTAAGGGTGTGTTGGGCACAATATACAAAGGAAAATGCTACTGTTTAACTCACTGTCTTTGCAAATTAAGCTCTGAAAAAGTTTAATATTTATCTGTAACAACTACTCGGTGGATAAACAGAGAAAATCAGATGCTAAAACACCTAGAACTAAGAGAAATTCTCCCCAGTATGGTCGCCAATTTGTTGGGCCAGAATTGTGAATTACGGATAAATCATGCTTCCCTAGACAGGTGCTAGTCTAGAACAACAGGTGAAAGACTATGCAACTTTTTCTCCTAACTTAGAACATATACAAAGAGATGATTGGAAGCTTACTTGTTCAGTCACTTTCAAATGGCTCCTTCTATCACTTTCGTTGCAGCTTCAAATTCAAGCGGTTTGTGAGCTGAATGCTTCATGCAAGGAAGAACACTGAAACAACAAAAGATGCAATAATATAGATATCTATTCAGGCTAGTTAGCTAAATCAGTAAAGCATAAACCATATACATCAACTAAGATCCTTTCAAGACTTGTGCACACGAGATGACATATAAGCTGATGAACATCTCCAGGAAACAAGGGTTTCCTGTAAAAATATGGGAAGTGTAGGAGGCACGGGAAATCAGTTGAATCAGCTCCAACAGAGTATAATGTCTATAATTTTCTCTCTCCCCCTTAGGCCATGCATATGAGGGGCTTTTATACTCCCTCAAAGTAGTTTCAATCTATTATAAACAGTTGGCCACGGGATGGGGTGGTTGAATTACGAGAATAACCATCAACCCAGCCTCGAAAATAGGGATATATATATATTTTTTTAATGATTTTAATGGCATACGCGGAAAAGTATCTCTGGACTCGCGTATACACGCGGAAAAGTCTGGGCATACCCGCGTATGGGATTTGAAACACTATTTTTTATGAAATTTTATTCAAGTCTGTGGGAATGGGTGCCCAAGGCCAAAGAGACAATCATGAATCACATGAGGGTGAAAAATGATGCTATAACAGATGCCCCCTAATATATGAGGTCAGAAGGGGTACATGATGGCCGAAATGTATTATGTGCATAGAAAGAACTTCGCGAGGACAAGAGAGGACTTCACCATATTTCAACCTGCCAAAAACCAATGAAAGAAAAAAAAGAGTTAGCTCATGTCTAAGGCGGGCATACCCATGCTCAGTCAAAAATATATCCATATAGAAAGTACAGAATAGATCCAGAATGTATACAAGTATAGCTGAACTGAAAGTACACAATGAATCAACTGAGCACGGCCCAAAAGTACAAATCAGAATCAATGTCCAAGTATCACATCTATCAAACTGATCAATAGTGCTGAAAATGGATGTCTGATCACAAAAGTAACTGAATCTCCAGGTACCAAATCATAAGGGGTGGAACACATGGTGCAATCACACAACTCGGGAGCCAACATATAAGATGCTACTGTACTGACACTGCAACATATAAAGGTAGATGACATCACTGGCAGAAACTGAATGGACTGTCAAAAGTGAACCGAAAGATGCTGATGCAACCCGAGGTCTTCATCGATCTCGATGGCACAATTCTACACAATGGGAATAAATGAGCTGAAGTCGACCATGTGAGAAATCGTTGGATTACCAGTCAATAATGTATATCGTTAACCAACGCGAGACAACCCACCAATAATGAAAATGAGTGTCAAGGTGCCCCAGTACAATCTAACAAGTGCGAATGAATGAGTTGAAGTCGAACACTTGGAAGAATCTACCAATCAGGAGGCAATGATGAATCCCCACTATCGATAGCGAAGAGTCTGCCACTGATGACTGCAAACCCTAAGGTACTGACAAAAAGACTCTAGATCTTGTTCCCAGAGCAATGAGTCGGAGTCGATGGGAAAATATCTGCTGGAAGGAAGGCATTAAGGCATCCCACATCAGTCCAGTGCGAGTGTAACCCGCAGGCCAAGATTTGGAAGGAATCAGACGAAGTAGAGTGACGGAACCAAACCGAAGTACGTTTTCGACATGCACAAGATGAAGCTAGTGCACGGAAGAAACCCTCTGAACCAACCAATAATGAAAGCTGACACAGAGGCGAGAAATCCATCGATAGGGTCAAATGGAAATCAAGGTACTGCACGAATCCCAAGTGTGATAATGTATGCTGACGTCGAACACAGGGGAAACCACTCAGTCAAAGACCCATAATGATGATCAAATGCTAAGCACAAGGTCACCTATCAATGATGGAAATAGGGCTAGGGTGCAGCTCTAGGTTTTCTCTCAGAGCAATGTGTCGTAGTCGATAAGAGACAAACCCGCCAACAAGAAGTCAATGGAGACCTTCTCAAACCAGCACGAGCAGAGGACCAAAACATCTGATGTGATAGAACAAGATACTGACAAGACCGGGAAGGCCGACTGAATAATGAGTCAAGAGACACCGCAGAATGGCCGACTCTGGTTAGACTTCCCTTGAAAAAAAGCACGACTCGTGATGACCATGGCAGTAAAAAGTGACACTGTATAAGTCTGTTATGCAGGAGGCAAAAAAAACTCTCCATATGATTGGAAGAGATAACCAACCGGGGGAGGACTGACCAGTGAAACAAGGCAAAGGCTGAACCTAGGTCAAAACTAAAACCATCCCAAATGAAGGAAATATATAAGTGTATGTGCTTTGTTCAAGGGTGACAAACTGACACTGTACTGCCATCAAATTACGAAGTAACATCCCGTTCCCGCTCTTTTTGTTATATTTGATTTTTTTGTCTTTTTCATATAATAAGCCTAAAAAAGAATAAAATAATGCTATGGTACAATGGATAGAACGAGTATCAAAAATCAGATGCACTAGTTCCTGGGATTGGAACAATCCTATGCTCAATGCAAGGTGGCGGAAACTGGTAAGCGATACTCAAAGGAACGTTCCATCCATGGGTAAAAGGGTGTCAAGTCGCGATAGCTAAGTGCATGCAATGGTTAACTTGTACAAATAGTCAAGGTCAAAATTTGGCTTAAACACTGAGTCCAAATGAAGCCGGCTAAAGGCCAGGATAAACAAGTAGCCAATATGCAATGCAATAATACAACTCAACAACACCAGGGAGCCTCTAGGGTAATAGCCAGAAAAATGATAGTGAGGAAGAAGAAGAATGAAGCTTCAACACATAAGTCATGGCGTGACTAAAGAGGACTCCCGAGCCTACATAAAATGCAGCATGGGCAACAAGTGATAGCGAGGAACTAACTAGGAAGCCCATGTAAAGGAAGGCTCTACCACCAAGTCATGATTAAATAATCGGTGAGTGAAATGGGTGAAATACTCATGACCTGATGGGATCGACCCTATGGCAAGTGATCAGAATGGAGGCTAGTATGAAAAATGCAACGGAAAGTGGATTTCCTAACCTATATGCCAGTGAAGATCATATACCTGCCATGACAGGTCAGCAGTCATGGATCAAAAACCAGAAAAATCTCAACTTCATCAAAATGTACCTGAAAATATACCAATCTGGGCACTTACAAGCATCCAAGTTATGCAGCTTAAGATGGATTGAAAAAATAAGCATAACAAATTTTTGCAAAAATTTTCAAATTCTGGGCATAAATACACATGTTACCTCACATTTGGTTCATTGTTACTTGCTGATTTGGAAAAAAGAGCTCTGGAGAAAAACCCTCTTTCGTCAAAACAGGAGCAATCAGTGATCAAACTTCGCCGAATCAGTCAGGTAAGTTCTTATTCCATCATTATTATCAATTTTGTCCATTAATAGAGTTAAAATTCAGAAATATCACTGTAGAAATATTTGTTTTAATTTAGGGCTCTGCGCATACGCGGGTTCGTATGGACCAAGCCGCGTATATACGCGATTGTGTATAGGTAAGTCGCGTATGCACAACCCGAAATGTGAGAAAGTGTTTCTAATGGACAAATGAATGAATTTTTTCAGGATGACTATCACCTGGAGGGAACGTGAGCATAGTGCAATTGACAATGAAGTAATGCAAGATCAACAATCACTCAATATCCTCTGAAATTGTGGTTTTCTCACATTTTTCAAAATGCCAAATATGAAGAGTAATGTCCGGTTACTTGAAATGCCAGTAAATTATTAGGAACCGGAGGAAGATTGCTTCGTGATAGATCAAATGCCCATACACATAGAGGTAGAAGACATCTACTTCATTACTGGACTCTCACGGAGGGGAGACCCAGTAGATTTGCACAGCAAGCCTTTGAGCGGGCTTACTGTGGATGACTATGTCCACGTCTACTGTGTAAAGGGGTCCAAAAAAGTAGGGAATCAGATTGCTATAAAAGATTTGAGAGATCTATACATGAAGATTCTCCTGTTTACCATCGGCAGGGTAGCAGGATCTTCTTCCTTGCATCAGGCATCCAGGGCCCAGATGAGCATAGCTGT
This sequence comes from Pinus albicaulis, assembly GCA_034641835.2. NCBI lineage: Eukaryota > Viridiplantae > Streptophyta > Pinopsida > Pinales > Pinaceae > Pinus > Pinus albicaulis. The sequence continues at coordinate 262,242,184 of CM076582.1, read as the reverse complement.
GGAATGCCTAGCTCACCTATATGATTGGTGTACAACTCTACTAATGAACATGAAGCAACAAATAACCTCCATCCGAAAATCGAAAACAAATCATTTCGGATATGTAACCATCTTGATGACATTCTTCTTTGAGAATATTCCTGGGCTTCGACCCAAAGTGATCTCTTCCATCAACAACCCAAGAGACCCAAGAATTGCCCGATGGGCAGATCTGATGAAGAGATTGGGGGGAAGTGAAGTTCCCCGAACCACCTGGGACGATGAGTTCTTCCAATGGTGGGGAGAACAAGTCATCACCGTGGAGGACTACCCCTATGCCGGGATGGATTTCCGCGGTGATCCAGACCTCGTCCTTCTACCTGGCGCGACATGGGGCGCAATCGGTAAGATTACAATTTTTAAATTATATGATTTTTATGATTTTTTCAATATATATGAAAAAATGTGAAAAAAAAACATGTTTTTGATTGGATTCAAAATGACTTACAATATTATGATGATCATGATACAGATATTGGACCAGTCCGTCCTGAGGGCTAGCCACGGCATAAACGCCGCAGAGGCGAGGCGGATACTGTAGACCCAGACAGGACCCTCCATGCTGTACAGAGGAACTTGGAGGGTTTAACTCGCCAAGTGCCTATGGCTACAGTGGAAGATCTACTTGAGGCCATCCAGAGACGGGTAGTGGGAGTACCACGTGACTGGGTGCGATTATTCCGCCAAGTCACCACTGCGATCATATTCTATAGGAACACGAATTTTGGGCAGGGACCACAGGAGTAGATAGATATGATTACTGGATGACTGTATATTTTTTGATACTGAACATGATCGGGCATAAGCCCTAATTTTGTATGACTTATGGATCCAAATTTTGTATAGTTTTTGAACATTCTGATGATATATATACAACGATTTATGATGTGATGTGATAAATGTATAAAAATGCATGATGTTTTTGATGATTAAATTTTACTGTATGGAATGATTAATATGCCAATCAATTTCTTGACTAGCTAATGAGTCTGCCATCCAATTGTCTGCTTGAGGAATATGAATGAATGTTAAAAATTGAAATGATCTTTGTAACAAACGTACCCTAAAAAACAACTGGAGTAAAAATGGATCTCGAACCCGATAAGTATTGTTCAACTGCGACACCACTAGCTGGGAGTCCAAGAAAACTACCAACGAATCAACACCCAAAGATATTGCCTCCGAGAGTAGATAAATAACTGTAGTGTATTCTGCTATATTATTGGAAGCAGGACCAATGCAGACTCCTCTTGATACTAACAGCTGACCGGATGGATGATGAAGCACCCAAGCCGCAGAAGCCAAGTTCCGGGTGTGTCTACTAGCACCATCGGCGAAACCATAATGACTCATGACATTCGACACAACCTGCCAAAGCAGATCAAAAACATCACCATCACATCAAAGACCTAAAAACCAGACATGTACAAAATAAAAACTACTATATACAAAAGCAAAATGCCAGGCCGAAGCCTAGGCATAATACCTTTTCAAATAGAGCCCATTTCTGGGCTCCGGCAACTCATTTCCTTCAAAATCAACCAAGGCATATGCTCCTTTTTTAAGGACTTTTTTAACGATGAAGGGGCCATACCACATAGACTTAAACTTTCCTGCGCCCAGGGCATCCTTCTCTTGGGCATAGACCAAAATGAGGTCACCTTCCGAGAAAACCCTAGGTTTGACCGCCTCATCGTATTGAACTTTGACTCGTTTCTTATGCGCCTCATTCATCGTGGCGGCATCGCGACGCTGCTCGTCAAGATGTTCCAAATGAAGGAGACGTTCTTCAAGACTAGAAGTGTCAGGAAGAAGCTCAACAGCTAACTTAAGAGAAGGAATCTCACATTCAATGGGAAATATGGATTCCAGCCCGTAAACTAGTTGAAACAAAGTAAAGCCAGTTGCAGTTTTCACTGACGTCCTGTATGCCCAAAGTGCAGGATACAGCATGATATGCCAGTTGGATCGAGCTTTATTAATTGTCCTTTGAAGAATGGTCTTCAAGGATTTGTTCACGGCTTCCACTTGCCCATTGGCCTGAGGATAATACGGAGATGAATGCTCCTACCGGAAACCTAATTTTAGAGCCAACTCAGCCATCATGCTATTCTGAAAATGACTGCCATGATCAGTGACAATCTCTCTAGGAATACCAAAATGAGCAATAACCTGGTTGAAAAGAAAAAGAGCCGCAGTCTCACCATCATTCCCAAAAGTAGGCATAGCCTCGACCCACTTCGTAAAGTAGTCTACTGCTACAATAATGTACTTGTGACCTTTAGCCGAAGGCGGGTTACAAGTAGTATAATCAATACCCCACTTTGTAAAGGGACCGACAGTAATGACTGGAAAAAGCTGAGCTGGATGAGCACGCATTTTTCGAGTATAGACTTGACATGGATGACACTTTTTGACCGACTCCATACAATCTTTGAAAATTGAAGGCCAAAAGTATCCAGCACGTAAGATTTTTTGGGCTATAACAAGCCCAGATAAATGACCACCACAAGCTCCACTGTGGCAATTATTCAGCACAGCCTCAACTTCTTCGAGAGTTAAGCAACGTCTCAGGATTGAATCAACCCCTTGACGGTATAAAGCATCACTAATAATGAAGTAATTTTTAGCCAAGTGACGCAACTTACGGCGCTCATCTTTCGAAAAAGTAGAGGGAAACTTCACAGTCTGAAGATACACAATGATATCTCCATACCAAGGATCTCGTGGAGAGATGAGAAACAAATGTTCATTTGGGAAGGATTCATCATAGACTATCTGTTCTCCACATGGCAACTCAGAGATTAATTCCACAAAAACTAAAGATTTCTTGAACTTGGCAGACATAAACTCAAGATCAAATTCCTGCAAAATCACAATCCATCTATTGTATTTGCCCCCAATCACTCGCCTACTGAGAACAAACTGAAATGGATTGGCGGTTGCCAAAACATAAGTTTTTCGTAGAAGAATATAATGTCTGAGTCGTTGTACAGCATGAACATCTGCTAAAGCCAACTTCTCTATCGGAGTATACCGGAGTTTAGGTCCTACCAAGCCTTGACTAAGATAGTATATAACATGCTCTGCAAGAGCATCGTCCTCCTGAACCAGAACCATACCAATGGTAGATTCTGCTGTTGCAAGATACAAAAGGAAATCCCTGCTATAATCAGGTGGACTCAATATAGGAGCAGAGGTCAATGATTTTTTCAAAGCATCGAATGAGCGCTGAGCGAAGTCATCCCAAAAGAATGGGACTCCCTTTTTCAACAATCTCATAAATCCTTTGGTAACTTCAGCATAATTTACGATAAATCTTCGAAGAAAATTAGCTTTTCCTTGTAGACTTTGAAGTTGACGAATAGACGACGGGGGAGGCAACTGAAGTATTGCCTCAACCTTGAAGGGATCTACCCTAATCCCTTCCGAAGACACAATGAATCCCAATAACCGACCGGATGTAACCGTGAAAACACACTTGTTTGGATTCAACCTAATCTTGTAGAAACGACATCGTTCAAATACTTGATGGAGGTGAGCAGGATGATCAATTCTCTTTCGAGAACGAGCAGCTAAATCATCCAAATACGCCTCGATAATATGTTTGATGTCGTGGAAGGCATATGACATGGCCCGCTGAAACGTAGCCCCAACATTTTTAAGACCAAAAGGCATCTTCTTGTAAGAAAAAGTACCCCAGGGACAAATAAAGGCAGTCTTATGCTGATCTTCAGGACGGATAGTAATCTGATTATATCCGGAGAAACCATCCGTGAAGGAGAAAATTTCGTTACCAGCACACTCATCGATAATCTGATCTATAAATGGTGTGGGGTAATTATCTTTCGGACATGCTTTATTAAGGTCTCTGAAATCAATGCAAACTCGAATCTTTCCTTGTTTTTTATCCACGGAAACAGGATTCGAAACCCACTCCGTCAAAGGAACAGGGAAAATAAATCCCTCCTTGAGCAGCTTCTCCACCTCAGCTTTGATAGCTGCAGCCTTCCTAGGATTGACCGGACGAAGCTTTTTCCTCACAGGCTTAGCATTTTCGTAAGTCTTGATCTCATGCTGGACAATAGATGGATCTATACCAGGCATTTCCTCATAAGACCAAGCGAACACATCCCTAAACTCTTTAAAGAGATCGGTGTAAATCTGAATCTCTTCAGGGGAACATTCAGCTCCGATGAAGACATTTTATATAACATTGGGATCCCTGGAAATGTTCACCGGGATAGTTGGAGAAATCACAGCCATGTTCCCTTCAGCATATACCTGTGTTGGTGCTAAAGGGTTCAGGACTGGGTGAACAGGAACTTGATTCAACTTCGCTCAAATCAGGTAAAAAGTAAGACCAATGATGCAAATCATCCCACGGTCTATCTATACCAGTCATAGCTTCCACGATGGCCTCTTCAGATGGAAGAGTGGTATCAAGGCAATCCTGGGCAGAAGAAGAACTAAGTGTCCAAGCCGGAGCCACATCGCCATCCAACTCCTCCGGTGAAAGAGGAGCTGGAATGGACTCTGCAGAGTCAACAATAGATTGATAAGCAATCTCAGCTGCAGACGTCAGAAATTCCATTCCACCCACTTGACCTTCCGCTAATGTGGAGGTAGGGGAAGGCAAGGTCCAAGGATCCGAAAAATAATGAGTTCTGAAGAACTCTCTTCGAATAGGAGCCCTAGAGGATGAAATCGCATTTATATGAACGGTAGGAGGTGGAATATCAAAAGTACCCATTAAAGAAGAATACATTCCAACCCCTAAATTCTCAACAGGCGGCTTGGCATTATCCACCTTTGGAATAGTTGAGTCAGTAGATACATTCAGGTCTACAGGAGAACAGTCCAGTTGATCCACTGTAACAATCCTCCCTTCATGAGGGAAACAAATAACCCGAAATAATGAGGATGCAATGGCATCCATCTCATAAATCCAGTTTCGCTCCAACAGAAGGTTGTAGTACAAGCTTGCGTCAACTACCTCAACCTCTATATTTACAGTTTTTCCCCCAACACAGATGGGAAAATATGGGACAATACCATGCGGTCTGTGAGAATGACCATCAAACGTAGTCAGAAGAGTAGCAGATGGAACAGCTGCGGGAGATCCAATTGCCTTCCAACATGCGAGAGACATCACACATGTGGAAGCACCCTCATCCACGACCGTTCGAAAGATATTGAATTTCCGAAATGACGATTTGATATGAAAATCCATATGATGGGGGAGTCTCTTTTTAAAATTAGACATATCGAATGTAATCACAAGAGAGTTCTTTGGATCGACAGCCCCAATAGCAGTGAGCAGAGCACTGCGCTGAGCTGGACAAGACTGGAGCACCTCAAGAGCCGACATGGCACAAGGACTTTGCGCCAGATCTTCCACAATAGAGTAGTTCTGGGCAGCCCTAGCATTTGGATTAATCGTCATATGCTTAGTAGATGCTTTTGGCATCCGAGGTATAGGCTCAACAGTAGGCCTCCTAATATGAAGTGGCTCAGTACCATCAGGAGCACCCTTGGCTTTCGAAGACTCATCTTCGCCATAATCACGGGATCTCGTGGCGATATCCGCATGAGCACTCATCATGTATATGTTTGACGGATTTTCCCCTTCCTTGGTGCCCCCAGAAGAAGCCCCAGTATTTTGATTTGCGCCAACAACTAGCTATTTCCCTTGGGGAAAAGGGTTTGTCAACACAGCCTGGGAACTAGAAGAACCCTGCTGAGCTAACAAGCGCTGCACATCCTGAATTTTAGGGCAAAGGTGAGTAAGATGGTCTCCAACACATAACTTGCATGGAAACTTCACTTTATTTTTATCCTTTGGACCCTCACCAACATGCTCGTTGGATTTATTTGCATTACCCTTCCCATTCTTGCCCTTTTTCTTATTACGTCCCTTCTTCTTCCCTTCGGATTGTTGATTTTCTTTAGGGTTAGAAGTCTGAACGGCATTTACCGACAAAGATTGAGAAGGCGATGACTCAGCAGGCACAGCCTGACCAGAAGAAGCAGATTGTATAGACAACTGCTGCAATTGACTAAGCAGGTTAGCTGCACCACTATTGATCGACCCAATAAGTCCGTCACCATGAGGACCGGGTTTAGTCTTGGATATGTCTAATTTGGAGCGAGGAGCATTAGGCAAATATTTATGAAGGACACCAGACTGAGAATATATCAATTCAAGCTGTTGGGCCCTAAAAATAACCTGCTCCTCGGAAAATACCCTTGAGAGGGATACATCCTTAGAAATATATTCCTGTAGAGATTTCAAAAACCATTCCAAAAGAAATTCTCCCGGAATATAAGCTTTAATGAGCCTCTTCCTTCTCTGCCATTCCTGAATATGATCAGAAATGTGGGTTGCGTCGTCCTGCTTAAAATTAGCTAGGAGTTTAGTCCCGACATCATAACGGACAGGAAACTGGAAATGATCTAGAAATATAGTAGCCAGATCTCCAAAAGTAGAAAAACTGCCCCCAGTTAACTCAATATGCCACTTGGCAGCGTTTCCAGTCAAGGTGTGTTGAAATAACCTCAACCTAATCAAATCCTCGATCAGGGAGTTAGATGAACACCATAAATGGAAAGTGGTGATATGATCAGCCGGGTCTTCTCCATTCTTGCCTTCAAACTTTGGAATGTCTGAAGGTAGTTTGGTAGGAACCGGAGGCCACCCTGGACTATATCGGATTTGGATCATTCGTCAATTTCGACAAATATGGCAAGTTCAACGCTGCCAGAAAAGGTAAACGCGGAGGAGCCTGGGGATTCCATCCTTGGTGGGATGAATTCCCAACATTCTGAAAAGAATAACCTGGATTTGATGAGGCACCAGGGTTCCAGAAAGAACTCGTAGAAAATTTTGGGCCATAGGACCCAGCATTTGGAGAAGGACCCCCTCCCAACGTAGAGTTACCATAGACCAGACTAGTTCCCCCCCCCCAAAGTAGTGAATAAAGAGGAAACCCCCTGATAGGGGTTCCAAGTGCTAGAAAGAGGGGAAAAAGCCTGATAAGCACTCGGCGAAGGGAAATAAACATTCCCTTGTTGACCAGCGAGAAACTAATTCCCTGCCCCCATTGTTGTAAATACAGGGTTCCAACTTGTAAAGGTAGTCGAACTCTGACCTTTAGACCAAGGGTTGAAATTCTGAGTCTGATAAGTAAAAGGAAAAGACCCTAAGGAAGGATTCGAACTAGGAATATGCCCACTTCCGAAGGGGAACCCTTGAAAAGAAGCTGACCCACTAGCCATGGAAGACATGGGTGCAAACGCAGTTGCAGCAGCGGAAAAGGAAAACGAAGGAATCCCACTAATGGGGATTCCAAAACAAAAGGGACCAGATTGAGAAGCTTGTGCTTGGCTGAAACTAGAGCCAAACACAACAGTACTAGAAGTAATCGAAGATATAGCAATTGTGCCTCCTCCTTCTACTAAAGCAGGAGTCTGAATGCTTGCAGCACTCATAGCCGAAGCCGCGTTCCCAATCGTGGCCATCGAAAGGTATGAATAAGATGGATAAGGAATTTCTGGTCTTTCAGACTCAGGTCAGATGTACTAAAAAACAAACGGATAATCAGGAGGAAGAGGAGATGGAAGTGACTCAGAAAGCTAAGATACTTCCTCTACTTCTACTTCTTCTTCTCGCAGAAATAAGACTCTCGAGGTGAGCGGAGCGCTCCTCTCGGAACCAACACCGGAACCAACTACAAAACCTTCAAGCCCTTGTGGAGGATCTCTCTCCGCTGCATCAAATACCACTGGGTGATATTCACTTGCTATATTACTCCTACGCCTTCTTGAAGAAGGCTCTACACTTTCGGGAGATAACCCACGAACTCTCCTCGATCGACGAAGCACTTGATCAGCCACTTTAATAGATTAATTAGACTAAAAAAAGTATAAAGCTAAGCAATCTAGGAGCAAAGAGCACTCACTACAAAAATCCCTAAGATGCAACCAAGCAAGTAGCCTTCAGGTATTTCCGCTCCGGGTGATTAGGACCGGACACCAAAATACGAGAAAGTGAAAAATAGGACCTCCCGAAAGTAGTCTGGGATAATTATGGCCTAGGCCTACTAGCGAAGGTAACAGAAACAGTTACGCCGACCTCCTAACAACAGCCTTTGTCAGTGAAAGTACCCAAGCTTCGTCGGGGCACCCTCTAGAAGTACTGCTGGAAGTGATACGACGTCTGCCTCAGGTACCACGGGTATTCCCCCCCGCAGTCACCTATGTGGTACCTAAGAATGGCAACTGAGGGCACCAATCCGTGTCAGCAGCCGGGCGGAACGGTCTTAAGGCAAGATCCAGTAAATCGAAGAGGGGGTATCTCTCTTCTCAACGTTCACTTCCCCTCGCACTTGACTCTCTGGAGGAGAGCTTTCCCAGTCCACCTAACGGTGTTGGATTTCGCTCATTTAATAAACTTATATGTTTTAGTTTGAGCGACCTTGGAAAGTTAACTCTCCACTCACCTAATCCAAGGCCCTACAACCTAGCTAGTTGATGTATGACACTTAATAAAAAAAAAACTTGCTAGTTGTTTTTAAATTAATGCACTTATTTTAGTTGGCTGTTATATTAAGTCAAGGGAATATGGAAATGAAACTCGTGATGTTTTATGACGCAGAAAAGAAATTAATGAAAACCAAACTACATGCAGATGCAGTAATTGCCTTTCGATGAAAAGAAATTTCTACACAGGTTCTACGAGACTATTTTTTCTTTTCAGATATCAAACCTCACACTCGCAAAATTTATGAAAAAGACTACAAATGTTCAAGTGCACCTAATGCAAATTACTAAGAGCATGCCAATTCTAAGATGCAAAATCTAACAAAGCAAAGAGAAATTCCCAAGAATCCCCCAGTTCTATCACTTTTCTGGTTGTCCACAAAGCTAGTTCCCAAATCAGAAACTCTCAGCATAAAGACACCAAAATATGCTCGAAATACGAGAAAGAAACCAATGAAAATTCCCTTCCCAAATCAAGTTAGAAACTGAAGGTAAGAAATCTCAACAAGGCTTCAAAAGATGGAAATAAACCAAAACAAAAATGCAAAACAAAGGCAATGGCAAAACAAAATTTTTTTGAGCTTTTGAATTTTATAAAAAGAAGACTTCAAAGAGACCAAGAAAACTATCCAATTACCAAGCCAAACAATCTCTGAATTTCAAGCAAAACTCCAAAAATAATGCTCCAAATCTTATAGTGCCACTTAGCAGCAAGATTTATACGAGCAAAAGGAAGACAATAAACTCAGTAACTCAGCCCAGAAGAATAGCACAATCTTGCAGCAAATAAAACTTCAAAGAACCAAGAATGACTCTTCAAAATTGCAACAAGACCTAGTCCAATGAAATCAAGAAAACCAACCGAAAAGCAGACAAAAATTAAAGTGCAAAGCAAGACATAAAGTTAGGAAAGAGCATATGAGCAGAAGCTCTCTGTCCTGATTAAGAAGAACAACTAAGAATCCCCAGAAAGAGATCTTGGTACTCGAACGAGAAATGCAAGCACTAAAAAAAACAAAATTTGCCAAATGAGCCAGTCTTCAACCAAACAAGAGAGAAAAAGACCAATAACCACTTTCAACACAATCTAGAGACTAAAAGGACACTGCAGGAATAGGTCTCCATAGGCAGACAAGACCAAAAAGTCAAAAAATCAAAAATTTCAAAATTTGCTCAGGCATACGCTACTTAGTAGTTTTGAAACAAGTGTGCATACGCGACTGTGGCAAAGGAAAAACGCGTATAAGCGACTTCCTTTCACCAAACATGCGTGTATACACGTCTGTGTAGAGGAAAACTAGCGCATGGAAAAGTAAATATTGAAAAATAAAAATGATCAAGCCTGGCTAAAAAAACCAGGTCTTTAGTCTGACTGAGAAAGAACTAACTGGACTGGAAATAGTGATTAAAACTGTCGGAAACCTTTAAAACAACTGAAACCACCCAACAGGGGAATCACAATAATGCGATCCCCAGTGGAGTCACCAGTTCTGTTTTGGGAAATAACTCCCTAGAGGTCGTTGGGTCGAAAACCTCCACAGATCAGGGCATGCTATTCAAGAAGGACTCACACAACCAAACTTATATGCTAAAAGCTAGATATTATCGATTGTAGGACTCACCTGTAGATCCTACGTTTGATGTAGATACCGCGGGGTCCAAACCCCCAGTAAACCTTATTCCTCTTCAACCTGGAAATCAAGAAGAGACATGCACGGAAATCTAGTTGTACAGCATATATCTTTCCTAAATGTCAGTGTAATCCATGTGAAACATCATATAAACAATAATAAATGCTTAATTAACGATCTTTTCACATATGCAAGCAGATATTAACACGTGAATTCGGGAACAAGATGGTTCTTCTTCATTATGAACAACATGTACAGTAATAGAAAGGTGGAGAGATCACCTGAATCCTTCCACGATCTTCGAATAGACCGTCGTCCGGATCCATCCCGCCCTTGCCTCACTAGGATCCTTTCAAGACTTGTGCACACGAGATGACATATAAGCTGATGAACATCTCCAGGAAACAAGGGTTTCCTGTAAAAATTTGGGAAGTGTAGGAGGCACGGGAAATCAGACTTGAATTGGGCTCCAACAGAGTATAATGTCTATAATTTTCTCTCTCCCCCTTAGGCCATGCATATGAGGGGCTTTTATACTCCCTCAAAGTAGTTTCAATATGTTAGAAACAGTTGGCCATGGGCTGGGGTGGTTGAATTACGGGAATAACCATCAACCCAGCCTCGAAAATAGGGATTTTTATATATTTTTTAATGATTTTAATGGCATACGTGGAAAAGTATCTCTGGACTCGCGTATACACGTGGAAAAGTTTGGGCATACCCGCGTATGGGATTTGAAACACTGTTTTTTATGAACTTTTATTCAAGTCTATGGTGGTCTACTGAAACTCAAAGATTTATCTTCTAAGGTTCTGGACACCTTGAAAGGAAAGTCGCCCTCCCCAAGTGGAGCCATTTTTAGTCATCAATAATTTTGATCTTATCCAAAGATGACTAAGTTAAAAATATCATATTTCTAGAAACAATATTTGCAGAAACATTTTGAGCTCTAGAAATCTCATGGCCTTCATTATCCTAAGTCTATCAATTCACTGAAAATCTTCACTCAAATCCTCCAAGTTATCCTGCCATCTAAAAAATAAAATTGTTTCAGGCTATTTCCACCATTTTCATCTCCATTTCATTCCCTCATCTTATCACTCCTGCCCCTATTTTCTATCAGTCTTTTTCCCTCTAAAAAGTCCTTTTTCCTCTTCATTATCCTTCATTCTCCCAAAAAAGCCTTTTAAAAACCATAAAAACCCTTTTATTTGGTTTAAACACCCTTTTCACCCTACCGGAACCTCAAAAAAGGCTTAAAAAACTCTCTTTTAGCCTATTATCTGCCCTTTTAAAAATCTGGCCTTAAGCCCTTTAGGCTTAAGCCCTCTGCTCCTTTCCTCCATATAACCCAGGGGCCCTAAACCGTCCGCTAAAGCCTATGTACCTTTTCATCTTAAGCCCCGGTCTCATTTTACTCCTTACAGGACCATACCCCCAGCGCTTTATCTTTAACCCCCTTTGTCCATATTTTGTCCTGCGCCATTGCTTTTTCCCTAAAGCAATCCACACCGTTGATCTATTGGATCTAACGGTGATCTCGGGCTCGCACATCATTGGTTCGCCCAATCATTCCCTCATCCACTTTTTCCTCGAGAAAAATCTCCACCGTAGATCTCCCAGATCTAATGGTCATCGTGCTTCCTCATCTTTTCGACCCCGATAATAACATTCTGCTACCCGATAAAGCAGTTGACGTCACCCTACTGGCCCACTGCCTACTACTCCACCATCCATCTAATCCCTGCACGCCACCTATCCTCCACCATTCCCCACTGCCAATCATCTTCCCCCATCACGCTCCTCCTCCACCATTGATCTGGCTCCATAGATCCAACGGTTCACAGCGCATATCGCGCAGATTTTTATGCCAGGGTTTAACAACCCATTTCCACGCGAAATGAGCGATTTTTCCCAGGACGCGTGGCAACCACTAAATGGAATCGTGTCCATTTGGGAAAAAACCACTAACTTCCCAACTTCAACGTGAAACCACCGGTTTCCTGCAAAACCACTCTTCCACCATTTCACGCCCGAATTCAAAATTCCGCTGCTTTTCCTGGTTCTGCCTATGGAACCCTTCCTCTGCGCATCTTTTCCCCTCTGCAAACCACTCCAAAACTCTCCCGAGCCTCTGAAATATCAGTTTAACCCAAAAACGCAGGATTTATTAATGTTTTTGTTTTATGTTGCAGGTTTTAATGGTGGCCCGACCTAAAAGGCCTTGCCCACAGCCAAATATAAGTGGTTTTCTGCCTAGGATGATGATCCTTGAGGCAGGATAAGGAAAAAAGGGATAGGGTTTTGATTCCAAAGGATTTAATTGATAATTCGTGGTCATTAATTCAATCACAGAAACCCTCCAACGTGCAAAGGAACCTTGTAAACAAAAGGCAAAGAAGATCAGCAAAGAGATGAAGAATTAAGGAATAAAGAAGTTATTCAATCAGAAACAGAAAAAGGCAGTAAAGTGGCAACTCAGAGTTAAAGGCCTATTACCAAGTTTCAAGGTTAAATCAAGGAAACTTAGGCCAAAGGTAGCCTCGAATAAATCAAACAGAGGCAGTTATTCATCTAAAAATATCCAGCTGGCCCCTATAGCCTACTTTCTACCTACAGAGACAAATTCGTAGTTATTGCATATGTTATCACTATAAAAATTTTCTGAAACTTGGTTAGTTACACTTGTTCCTAAGTCATAATGCTAGATAGGGTTAGAGTCATTTTTATATTTTTTAGGGTCTAGACCATGGGTTAAAGGTTTCATTCCATCACCAAACAACGTTCATTCACCCTTTTTCATTCTTCAAAGATCTTATGCCATGTTTTGAAACCCATTTTTAAAGTTTTTTTTCGAAGATTTCATGAATAAGCCATGAAACCACGTTTTCGTAGCACGCTCAGTGTAAAAAGTTGATTTTGTGCTACGAAAATGCTGGTGATTTCGTAGTGAAAAAACCCAAATTTGCAAATCATGTGCTACGAAATCGGGGATTCTCAGTTTTGCGTTTGAGCTGTCACAACTGTCAAATACAGTTAAATTCTTCATCATTAGGTGTCATCCACGAGTTCTCATTCATGCATGCAACCATTTCTTATAATTATTAGGGGTCATTTGTCATCGATTAGGGGTCAGTTATCATTGGTCCTTTCAAATTTGAAAACAATTGGCCGTTTTCAACTTCATTTGTCTCGTGCAAGACAATAGTTTATGCATGCTTATGTTTTGAAGAAGGAATTAGTGGTGAAAGACCTGAGTTTACTGAAACAAATTCAAGTGAGGTTGTGAAACTTTATTTCAAGCGAGGCAGAACTGAAACAAATTCAAGTGAGGCTGCTCATTCAACAGTATTTGCAAAACTTGCTATCAAGTGAATTTGAAAGTCATTGCTGGTGGAAGCAGGATTATTATCAAGCGAGGCTGGACTCATTTACCAAGTGCGCTCATCTAACATTTCTGAAGATACAAATTTTTCAAGAAGAAAATGGCTGAAGAAAGGAGTCATAGGTCTGGTCATTGCCTAAGAACAGAACCTTAAGGTGTGAAATCCCTTACAAAAGAAGTTTTGCAAATAAAGAACAATTCCATACCAAAGGGAGTCATACCTCTTGAAAAAAATTTTGATCAAAATGATGTTTTTAGATCCCCTAAGATACAAGTTGATGATGAAGAAGTTGAGAGTTGTAACCTTGGTATAGTAGCTATGCCCAAAATGATTAAACTTTCAAAGTTTCTTTCAGCTGATATGAAGTTTAAGGATATTGAAATGATGAAGAGATTCATAGATGTTTTTTCTTGGAATTATGTTGATTTGAAGGAACATGACCCCACTATTATTCAGGATACTATTCCCATAAAAGAAAATGAAAAGCCTTCAAGCAGAAGTTAAGGAGGATCAATCCACCTCTCATGCCATTGATTGAGAAGAAGGTCAAAAAACTCTTTGATGCCAAAATCACTGTCCCAATTAGATTTTCAAATTGGCTTGAAAACTTGGTTCCAATTAGGAAAAAGAGTGGAGAAATCAGAATATGTATTGACTTCAGAAATTTGAATAAAGCCTCTCTGAAGGAAAATTATCCTCTCCCAAAGATGGACCAAATTTAGAAAATATAGTTGGTTCTCAGAGAATGTCTATGCTTGATGGTTTTTCAGGTTATAATCAGATCCTTGTACATCCTGATGATCAGGAAAAAACAGCCTTTACTACACCATGGGGTACTTTCATGTACGCCAAAATGCCATTTGGTCTCATGAATGCAGGAGCTACTTTTTAGAGGGAAATGGATATTGCTTTTTTTGAAGAAAAGGACAAGATAGTGGTTGTTTATCTTGATGACATAATAGTCTTCTCAAGGAGGGAAGAAGATCACTTGAAACACCTAGAAAGAATTCTGCTGAAGTGTAGAAGGTTTGGCATCTCTCTAAATCCCACCAAAATTATTTTTGCTTTAACTTCAGGTAAATTACTTGGACATATCATTTCTAAAGATGGGATTAATATTGATCCAAATAGGGTCAATGCAATTCAGAAGGTGGATTTTCCAAGAAGCAGGAAGGAGATTCAATCTTTCCTTGGAAAGGTAAATTTTGTAAGGCGATTTATTCCTAATTTTGCTGAGATTGTGAAGGAAATAACAAGGATGTTGAAGAAGGGAGTTGAAATTAAGTGGATATCAGAAGCAAAGCACTCATTTGAGGAGATCAAAAGGGCACTTACCCAAGCACTGATATTGATCAGTCCTAATTTCTCAAAAAAAAATCTGGTTTTTACTTTCACATCATAGAATACTATTGTTGGAGTTTTGTTACAAAAGGGACAGCATGGTATTGAGCAGCCTATTTCCTTCTTTAGTAGGACATTATCTAACTCTAAGCTGAATTATACTATCTTACAGAAGCAAGCCTATGCCTTGGTGAAGGCTATCAAAGATTTCAGAATTTATATTCTGCATTCTCATATTGTGGCTTTTGTTCCTAATACTGTTGTGAAAGACATCCTCACTCAAGCTGACCTTGATGGTAAGAGGGGAAAATGGATTGCTAAATTGCTAGAGTATGATATAGAGATTAAGCCAAGAAAATTGGTCAAAGGGAAATGCTTATAAAAGCTGATGGCATAGTCAAATTTTGACTGTCTTGACATAAACTTAATTGTAGAAATATCAGAAATTTCAGATGAGGAAGAAGAACTAGTTCCTATTGAAGAACAATACATCACTTCAGATTGGTACAAGGAGGTTTTTTTTGTCCTACAACATCATAAAGCACCTGTTGATATAACAAATTCTAAGGCAAGGTTTGTAAAGCTAAAATCCTTGAGATATTTTATTTTTGATAGAAATTTGTTTTGGAAGGATACTGGTGGAATTTTGCTGAATTTTTTGCTCGAAGAGGAAGCTGATAAAGTAATTGAGGAGTTCCACAAAGGATATTGTGGAGGTCACCATTATTGGAAGGCCACATTGAACAAGATTCTTGGAGCAGTGTATTATTTGCCTACAATGTTTAAGGATGTCTACAAAAAGATCGTTGCCTTCCATGAATGCCAGATTTTCGAGGGTAAGAAGAAACTTGTACCTTTACCTTTAATGCCTATCTATGTGGAGGCGCCATTTCAGCATCGGGGGCTAGATTTTATTGGATATATTCATCCATCATCATCAGGTCAGCATCGTTGGATTCTTACAGCAACTGATTACTTCACCAAATGGATTGAAGCAATCCCAACTAGGCAAGCAAACGATTTTGTGATTATTTATTTTTTGGAAAATAATATTTTGTCTAGGTTTGGTTGCCCCATGAATATTATAACAGATAATGCACAAGAATTTAATTCTAAGAAGCTGATCAATTTCTGTCATCAATATCATATTACTCTTGGGCATTCTACTTCATATTATCCGCAAGGGAATGGTCTTGCTGAATATTTTAACAAGAGCATTGTGAGGATCATTAAAAAGGTGTTGCAGGAGAATAAGAAGGCTTGGCATTTGAATCTGAAGTATGCCTTATGGGTTGATAGGATATGCACAAAAATAATTATTGGAACCTCACCATATGAGTTGGTATATGAGGTTGAGGCCATTTTTCCTACATCTCTAGGGGTACCTGTCATGAAGCTAGTTCAAGGTTTAGAAGAGGAACCAAATGCAGTCCAAAGTAGAAGCAATCAGCTAATAGCTCTGCAGGAGAAGAGGAATGAAGTTTATAATCGCAATCAACAATATCAAAACAGAATCAAGAGGACATTTGATAAGAAGATCAAGGAGGAAATTTTTCAAATTCAGGATGAAGTGCTGAAATGGGAGGCCAGAATTGAAGAGAAAGGAAAACATTGTAAGTTTGAGAACTTGTGGAAAGGTCCTTTCAAGATAGCTGCTTTTCATGGAAACAATACTTACATACTGCAGGAGATGGATGGAAAATCATATGCTGGGGGACCTGTCAATGGCAGGGTTTTAAAGCATTACTCTTCCTAAAAATGTGATTGATCATTCATGTCATTGTACATATTTCATTTTATGAGTTTTATGCTAATAAAGACAACCTAAATCAAAAAGCATGAGCCCAAGGTGAAGGCCATTAGAGCTTGAGGAGAAAGCTTGGCAATTTCAAAGTTTTTCTGTTTTGGTCAAGAAAATGGATAGCAGCACTGGAACAATTGGTTCTTAGTGTACCATAGGGGCACACTATCCCAAGTGGAGCCACTGTTATCACCCAAAAAAAAAAAATCAAAACATCATTGTGTCAAGTTTTTTTTTGGTCATGGTTCAAAATTGGGTTTAGAAGTCAATTTAGGATTTGATCAAGGGTAGGTTAGATTTTTATAAGTTCAAAGCCCATATTTAAGTTCAAATAAAGTATTTTTTAAGGTTCATTCATTTTCAAATATCCATAATTTCCATTTGTGGGTCATTTCCTAAAGTTTCATGTCAAAACTGGTCAATTATCCAAGAAACCTTGTTTTCGTAGCGCCACTAGTTCAAAAAAGTTGATTTGTGCTACGAAAGCGCTAATAGTTTCGTAGCGCAAACAGGGAAAAATACACTGCAGGTGCTACGAAAGCGTGGTTTCTAAACTGTCTTGTCATCTGAGCTGGAAAAGGTCAAAAATCGTTGGGAAATGGTAAGTTAGTGGTATGATGAGTCAGTTAATGTTGAGATTCAATGTACTTACCCACGTTGATGTCATCATTGTCATGATAGGGTATGAATGAGGCATCATTTACTTATGAGATGAAATTTTAAATTCAAAATCTTTCCTAATTAGTCATTCTCGTTTCCTTTGCCTCCATTCGAGATGTCTGAGCATTGAAGTGTTAAAGCCAAACATGTGGTTGTTTTATAAAAAGGTTTTATTCATCCTTATCAAGTGAGGCTGATATAAATTAATCAAGCAAGGCTATTGTTTCACATTTTCAATCAAGGCTGATTCAATTTATCAAGCGAGGCTGACAGGATTTCTGAGAAGCATGGCAGAGGAAAAGAAAGTTCACAAAGGGGGACACTGCTTAATGCATGATCCTGAAGATATGAAGGCCATAATTGAAGACCCAGTAGTGATGGAGACGTTCAGAAGAGTTTGTTGTCTTCAGTTTTCTGAAAAGTTGCAGGGTTGCCACACACAGGTATCCAAATAATTTTCCTTTAACTTCAATGGAACAACTACCAAGGTTGGGATGCTAGGTGTGTCAATTACACCAGAGATTATTGTTGTTGTTATAGAGATACCAAGAGGTCAAGAAACTTGGTTCAAAGGTTTCAAATTTGATATGGATCCATGTAAAGAGTTCATGAAGCCTAAGTATGCAGATATGGACCTCAATAATGCTATCCCTAGAAGCTGCATCAAAGACACTTATGCAAAGTTGCTGCTCAACATTCAGAGGTATTTTACATGTGAAGGCAGATATCATAAGGTTTACACATATCATTTCAAGCTACTTCTGCATTTCACAGGTAAGATTTCACTCGATTTTCCCTTTTATCTGCATAGGAGTCTTGCAAAAATGGTTGATAAAGTACAAGTGAAATCTGAAGGTAGTGAAACATCCTTGTTTCATCATGGTTTAATGAAGTTATTGATTTTAGATGAGCTTCAGAAGATAGGCAGGGATTGGTCATCCTTTTTTTTTATAAATGGTTTTGAGTTGGAAACCCTAACTCCTACTAGAAACCCTAAAACTAAAGGAGTTCCATCATCACCAGCAGCAGAGACTAGTAAACCTATAGTTGCAAAAACAAAGGAATTTGCAAAACTGAAGCCAAGGAAACATGTTGAGAAAAGGGCAAAACAGACACAAATACTTGACACACCAACTCCATCACCTACAAAACAAAGGTCAAATTTTTTCAAAGAGGCAAAACAGAAACAAGCTGTCAGCAAGCAGGAAATCAAAAGAGTAACAAGAAGCCAAGCAGTGGCATTAAAAGGAAAGATAGTTGCTACAGCTACAAAGGACAGCCCAGTAATAAAGGGAAATTTAGATGACATCCTGCATGCTATTGACATAGAGGATACACCCATTGTTCAAGTTGAGTTCATTGGAGAAGATGAGCATAAACAGAAAAAGGCTAAGTCTGCAAAGAAGCTTGAGTTTGAGGGTGAAAATGCAGCCTTAATCTTTCAAGCAAGAAAACATATAACTAGGCATGCCAAGAAATGCAAGGAAGTTCAAGAACCTATTGAGACAACTAAAGCCCCTGAAGAAGTGGTTGATCTCTCATCACCTACAGTAAAGCATGCAGTCGGCAGAACAAAGAAGGGAAAATAAGAAATGACAGAGTTTCAACATCTTGAGGAGAAATTGAGGTTTGAAAACCAAGAAATTGTGGTGATGAGAAAGAGGGCTAGAAAGCACAATATTGAGAAAGCAGAGTTTAAAATAATGAAGGCACTATGGGAAGGTCAAACCGGTTCTATTTTTGAAACTCCAAGCAATGCAGAGCAATTTTTCACATGGACAGTCCTAGCAATAGAGGAAGCCAAATTTGTCAGAGTAATAAATACTCACTTGAGAGCTAATAACAGGAGACTTAAAGATCAAGTGGAAGACTTAGAGCGGCAAATGAATTTGATTCATGATGAGTTAAAAAGCAGAGGTATTAAGATAACAGTCATAGAAGAGCATATAGCTAAATCAAATGAAAAATGAGCAAGGGACCTCATGAAGGAAAAAATGACTGTGTTTTTCACTTGATATGTTTTTTAAATGATGAAATCAGATTGATTTTGAGTTTTTGGCACACTTTCAATTTCCACTTTGGAAAATTGCTGACAAAACTGCCCACTCAGCAATTTCGTAGCGCAGACAATGTAAAAAGGGAGAAAAGCACTACGAAACTACTATAGCAACTTTTCTTACCCTTTTTCATCAAATTTTGAGGGGTAAAACAATGGATCAAGAACTGAAATTGATAGGGAGGATGTATTTAAACTCAATTAACATAATTTTGGAGGATAGAAGTCAAAAACTTGAAGAAAAAAGGGGTAAAGGGCAGTGCTACAAAACGCGCTATGAATTGTTTTGTTTTCATAGCGTAGTGTATTACAGCTCATTTGAACAGTTTGAAGATGGTTTTGGACAGTTTGAGCTTAAGGAGGAGTTTTGGCATGTGTTAATTCAATTTACAATAGCTAAGGACCTCGAAATAATGAGTTCATGATTGTCAAAATGTTCCAAGAGTGCAAAGGACCCTATGCCTAAAAAACAGGGGACTGTTTCCTTCTTTGGTGGAGGACAGAAATATGGTCATGAAGAGTTGAAGCCTATAATCCATATTCGACCATGTGTTGATACACTTGGAAAAATGATGTAATTTAATTTAGATAAGGTTGTTATGGATGGAGATAAGAAGTTTGAATCTTATTTGTAATAGGATTGTCTAGTATATTAGTTGTCTTTTTGTAATAAATACCATGTCATATGGTTAGGAAAGGTGTCAAGAGTTAGGAGTTCGATGTATCTAGCATAAGATAAGGTTATCTCATGTTGTAAATTGTCTATAAAAGATCAAGAAGTCGAATATGCCAGGGTTGAAATTTTTTTGGCAAATGATTGTGTTTATTGTAATTGAATGGTTGTTAGCTAATACAGGAGATTTCTACTTAACCACTTGAGATTCATAAGGAGTTTTAGTGTGTTATTATTCTATTTTGCATCTTTCTATTATCCCATTGCAGTGGAGTTTGTCCATATTACTCAGAATTCATCTTTGATGCTTTGACTTCCTATTTAAATGAACTAACTGTGTTTTTTACAGTTTCACATGTGTATCTCTTGACTAAAACTCTGATATGCCTCAAATTCCATGTTAAGTAGATTTATTGGTTTAATGAAACTATCTTGACTCCATAAGCCCAATGTGTACTTGCTGATGTAATTTTCAACCTACATTTATCATCTATCTGACTATTACTCCACATAGAGTTAGCCATCTATATTTTTATTTAAATCATTAATCCTTGAGAGAGTCCTCTCAGGCTGAGGAGGCTAAGCCTCAGTCAAAATATTAGGTTTGAAATAGTTACATGAAGTTGACTAATTAAGCATCCTATTAGATCCAATTTTGTGATAACAAAAGTAATATGGTCCTTACAAGGTGTTGCTAAATATTAGTACTATGGCATAAAAATTTGAGCTTCCTACTTCCTCGCGAGTGCACCCAATTTTCCATGTTTCATGCTTAAAGAAGGTTATAGGTGAAAAACTTCTGGTTCAAACAATATTGCCATAACTTTATGAGGAAGGAAAAATCATATTGGAACCTGAAGCAGTCACGGAAACAAGAACTAGACAGCTACAAAATTGATTAATTTCAGAGTATCTCATAAAGTGGAAGAACTTACCCACTGAAGATTCCACATGGGAGGATGAGAATTTTACACAAAAGCATCCAAAGCAACTCAAGCATTCAGAACAACACTTTTTTGAAGGAGAGGGGCATGTTAGGTCCCTATATTACTAGTGTAGTCCCTTATTGTTGTTAGTGTTGCCCCCTACTTTTTATTGTTGTACCCTTGTAGCCCCCATATTGTTAATATTGTGCCCCATAAAAACCACTATTGTGATTATTGTGCCCTTACATTATTATTGTTAGGTCGGCTAGGATTATATTGTGACCCCATGGAGTGCTATATATAGAAAGGAGGTTTTTTCATTTGTGTTAGGTCCCTATATTACTAGTATAGTCCCTTATTGTTATTAGCATAACCCCCTTATTGTTATTATTGTACCTTTATAACCCCCATATTATTATTATTATGCCCTTAAATTATTATTGTTAGGTCGGCTAGGATTACATTGTGGCCCCATGGACTCCTATATATATAAAGGAGGTTTTGTAATTTGAATCATCCAAGAATTGTTCATTCATGTAATGTATTAGAGGTTGCCCCCTCAAATTGGCTTATTTATAAGGCATTTATATCTCTTTTCTTCTATTTTTGGAGTTGGTTTCACAACATTTGGTATCAGAGCTTTGGAATTCTAGGGTTTCGCTGCTCCAAAAAGGTCATCGTGGCATGTTTTCTATAAAAAAATTTCTACGAAGGTTCAGAAGCTTAAATTGTTAGAGTGTGAAGCCAAAATCCTAAGGAACATCGTCGCAAAATTTCAGAGCTTGGTTCACAATATTTTTGGAGATATGATCTGTGGAATTTAGGTCATTTTGCAGGCTCATGAATTTAACCTAAATAGGTCATCATGGAATGTTCGCTATAAATTTTTTTATATGAAGGTTTATAAGTTGAAATGTGCAAAGTAGAAATCCTGAGGAACATTGTCGCAAAATTCCAGATCTTGATTCGCAAAATTTTTGGAGATATGATTTGTGGAAGTTAGGGCTTTTTTAGGCTTCTGAATTTCATCTCAAAGAGGTGATCATGGGAAAATATTCATGGCTCTCTCTCTGAGCATCAAATTAGAATGTTGTAAAACATGGATGCAAGTACACGGACTGTAGTTTTCTGTCTGTCAATTTAATATCAAAAGGAGGAAACAGTGACACGTGGCAAGTCGTACAATTTCTCTCTACTGAACTAGTCCATAATTGGGTCATTGTGGGAGATTGGACATAACTTTTTCTTGAATAATCCAAATCAGATCAGACCTATGGCATTTGAAAGAAGCTTCAGAGGGCTACTACAGGGCTGAATTTTAGATATTGAGGATCCAAATTATAGAGATAATTCAATTTCAATATCGAGCTCCTCAAAAGAAAGTAAAAGGTGTGTATTTTGTTTTCCGAATTGCATAAGTCTTGTTTGAAGAATCAAGTTGAATTGATTCCAAGGGCATATTGTAGAATAGATATCAGTATTGGATTCTAAAATGGCTCCTAAAAATAATTCAACACCCATTAATCCTTTAGAGGGCTCTACTATTACTCATGAAGACAAAGAATGGCAACATGACATATCAAAATTACAAGAGCAAGTGCAACAATTCTCGCTCTCGCAAAGAGAAACAAAAAATGAAATGGAAGTTTTGAAGAAAGGCGTGGAAACTAAGATGGATGGTTTGAATAAAGGAATGGAAGCTAATATGAATGGTTTGGAAGCTAATATGAATGGCATGGAAGCTAAGATGGATGACATGGAAGCTAAGATCGATGAAAAAATGAAAGACAACATGGAAAACATGAAGAATGATCGAAAAGTAGACATAGAAGGATTGGCAAAGTTGACACAAGAAATTTTTCCTAATGGTGAAAAGATAGTAGAGGAAACTCATGATGAGAACAAAATAAATGTTAATCGTGATTTCATAAACTCTAATGTTGGAGGGAAGAACCACCATATTCCAAAAATGGATATGAGGAAGTTTGATGGAAAGGATCCTGTAACATGGATACTATAGATGGAGTAATATTTTGATCTCAATAATGTGCAAAACACACAAAAGGTACGCATTGCAATTTTACATTTAAAACAAAATACATTTGTATGGTATCGATGGCTTTGCTCCCGTAAAAAAATTGTCACTTGGTCAATTTTTACGGAGGAAATGATAGCACATTATGAGGATACAAAGAGCAACACCTTCTTTAGCCAATTGATAAATCTCAAACAAAAGGGTTTAGTGGGGGAGCACATTGAGGACTTCCAAAAAATTGAATATAAGGGTAACTGATATTCCAGAGGAACACAGGATTGATCTCTTCATAGGCACTTTAAAGGATAACATCCAACATGAAGTTCTCGTTTTGGAACCTGATTCATTGGAGAAGGCATTCAGGTTGGCAAGAAAAGTTGAATGTAAAATTATGGCGACAAGGAAGCCTACCACTCAATTCTATAAAGAAGGAAGTGTTTCTACGCCTAGATTTCCACAACCTACAAGGTTGACACCACAAAAATTAGAAGAAAAAAGAGCAAAAGGGCTTTGCTACAGTTGTGATAGAAAATACACTAAAGGTCATAAGTGTGCTAAGAAGAAATTATTTTACATAGATTGTGAAGAGGAAGAAGAAAATGAACAAGAATCTTCAAAAGAAGAGGGTATACACCACAAACCAACCCTAGAAGAGGAAGAAATGAGTTTGACCATATCGTGTAATGCATTGGTAGGAATTACCACTCCTCAAACTCTCAAGATATTTTTGAACCCTTAGTTAAACTAAGAGGGGGGGGGGGGGTGAATCAGTTTAACACATTCATGGACTTTTAAAACTTTCCTTTACACATTTATTTACACCTTCATTTCATGATCAACTTAACATGTGAGCAATCTTAATTAGTGAGCAGCAAGTATTAAGTAGATTAGATATACCATATCAACACATAGACATCATGCACATAGATAGCAAATATAAGTGGAAACCCATAAGGGAGAAAACCACATCTTATTATTGTTGTGATGCAAAGGCAAGCCCCAACTCCCTCTCACCACTGATTTTTTGTAGGCTCTAACCCACAGGAGGCTCTTACCTCAATTCTGCAAGCTACAACTTGCAAGGAAGCTCCAAATCCCATCTATTTTCTGCAAGCTCCAACCTACAGGAGGCTCCTACCTCAGCCAACTACAACTGACTTCTATCAAGCTACAACTTGATATGGAAGCACCAACTTCCTCTATTTTCTGTAGGCTACAACCAACAGGAGACTCCTACCTCAGTTAGCTACAACTGACATCTATCAAGCTACAACTTGATATGGAAGCACCAACTTCCTCACTCTTTCATAAAAATAAACACATGATGATTTACCTGGATATCAAATCCGTTCTATACCTTCTTCATTGTTGTCCATCAGTCTTCATATATGCCTTATATCATCTCTGAATCTTCATAGCTTCTCTATCTGCTCCTCCTTCTTCTTACCCTCTCTGCCTCATTTCTCCATTCTCTAACCTCTCTATGCATATCTATGTGATATCATTTATAGAGTTCACCTCGTGACTATTTGTATTCCACAGGGAATTTGAAGTGAACAACCATGACTCTTTGACTTCCACCTTCTCATTTATTTCCTAGCATATTCAGAAAAATATTACAATATGTATACATTTCAATATTACAGTGGGATATTTCTTTGCCTCCGGAGACTTGCCTTTGCATCACAAACAATATAAAATAAATAAAACTTTACATTTTCAGTTACAATAAGAATTTCAATTCAACCAATTCAATTCTTGGCTCGTTGTGCATTTTTCTTTTCTGTTGTAGTTACTGTCTTTTTCAGTTTCCGCATACTCTCCTGTTTTCCATGCATGTAGAATGCATTTCCCAAATTATGTTCCAAATCTGGCAGCTTTTGTCATGTAACCATTCTGCATACTCTCCTGTTAACTGCAATTCTGTATCTGTTGCATATATAAATTTCTGTTCTTAACACAATGGTCAAAACCCAACAATCAAATAACATTGGTCTTCATATACGGAAGCTGCTTTTAATTCTCTATGGTTAAAAACCATAGTCAAATCCATTTCATGAATATTAAACTTTCGACTTTGCTATCATTCAATGTAGGTCTCGACCCTCACACATATTTATATATATATATATATATATATGATAATTCTTTATCAACCCATCATATATCTACACCATACAAATATTCCTTTTGTCTTACACTCCCGATTTTGGATAAAACCCAAACACTATATAATAGCGTCATTTGTAGATGTAAATGCATTATGAATGGTTCCACTGTCCCAAATGCAATTAAACCTTTCTACTTCATAATTTTTGACTTTGTTAAACCAATGCACAAATGCATGTATCAACAGGGACTTGTGGGCCCACATCCTCGTTCAACGCATCATTCAACTCATTAATTAATCTGACCCCGTAACTTCACATAATAGTTTAACTCCAAACTTCATATCATAACACTCGGACCCACGCACTTAACTTACCACTTCAATCGACGGCTACAGACTTATCGCACTTCCTTTTGATGATCCGACGATCATCACACAACCAAACCACCCATATTTTAATTCTTAAAATTAACGCAATAAAATGCGTTAACAACCCAACAACTTGCTCATGCGAACATCGTCCAATCCTTGGATTGGATCATCCAACAGCTATCGCACTTTTTAAGGACCGAACTTTAGCACGAAAATAAAATGCGAAATGGGTGGTAAACAAATACCACTTAAGCCACGTGTCAAGCAAAGAGCATTATCGCCTTACTTTTCAGAATTCTGATTACCACTTTTTCATAATGCGAACACCACAGTTGGTTTTAAAAACTGTTGTCACTGTTCATACCTTATGGTTACATTTGTTTCATTTCTTCATAGTTCTGCTTCCTTAAAATTGTTGCAAAGGGCTTGAAGACCATAAGCTTTCACGCTGCATTCAAACATATTAAAATTCAGAGATTAACGTGTTGCGTTCCTCATAAAAAGATTGAAACCTCATTGATTTCTCTATGTGGTGACCCTAACGCCATAGTTTGTATCAATTCTTGTAAATCGAACCCAACCCATTCAATTCAACCAACAATTTTTGAATACAAGATCAACATGTCGACGATCTGATGCAGACATCGCTTAAATTTCCCATTCACAAGGATAAAATGCATTGATGTTATGGAATTCTTCACGCAGACAATTCATCACCAAGAACATATACTCAAATGTTTCTCTGATGCTATAACTCAATAAAAATGAATCGATTCTATTAAATTCAATAAAGGAACAAGGTTCGGTCCTTATAGACTTTCAAGCAAGGTTCCATTTAATTAAATCCGCAATCCCAATTTCTCGTTTTCAATCCTGATCTACCTTACTGTCTTATCAGATGCATTTTGACTCACGCTTCAAAATGCCAATTAAAAGTTCGATTTCCCTATTTCATTTCAACTCGAATTATAGTATTAACTCTGTCTCGTTAATTTCTCTACTGTGCCATTCCACCTTCAACAACTTCCAATGTATGATTGCGCCATGTCTAGACACAGTTTTGTTCTGATATCACAATCGAAATGTAGTGCTTCATTTCATAAAAGAGCAGTTCTATGAAAACCCTCTACTCCTTCTTCTGCTGCGATATAAATCATCGACTCATGATTTGTTTCTGCATGTGCAAACGCACCATCTTCTTGATTTGCTGGTTGTCTACAGTTCATTCTTCACCTGTATCATAGTCCTTCAATTCACTCTATGTCATCGATCCTGATCGATGTCTGCAATCTTCCTATAGTCTTTTCAAAGATAAGTACAATGATACATAGAACACCATTCAAACCCTTGCCACAGAGTTTATTCAAACCTATTTATAAACCCTGATCGACTCACATATGTAATAAATCATCAATGCACAGATAATTGCACACCACAACATCAATAACACATAAGACCCATTTAGACCCCCAATTACAGAGTCTCACCTCACTGGTTCTCATACAAATCCTTTTACATACACAAATCAACTCAGTGGCCCTTTCAACCTCACTACTCTGTCTCTCCAGATCTCCAATCAAATGGCCCTTCTACTACTGCCTCTGCTTCATGTCTGTCTCCTTTATGCTCCTTTTATGCTTTCTTACTGTTACCTCTCTGCTACTTTTCTTCTCTCTTTGTTGCCTATGCTACCTCTCTTCTTCTTTTCTGCCTCTGTTTCTTGTCTTCTACTTTTCCTTGTTGCTAGTTCAGGTGCTGCTCCTTTTCCATCTCCTTTGCCATCAATGACAACATTTCCAACAGTCTCCCCCTTTGGCATTGATGGCAATACTCCACCAATACTCCATTGCTTCCTTCAGGACTTCCTCCCCCTTTCATTCTGAAAGGTGTGTTTTGTCTTCCTCTGCCTATCTTCTTTTGCTTTCTTTTCCTCCCCCTTTGACATCAATGGCAAATGGTTGCACATCTCTCAGTGTAGACTCTATCTTTGCATTTCTTCTCTCTGAGTTGTGTTTAGGCCCTTCTTCTTTTGACTTTATACCTTGCTGCTCCAGACTAGTGTACACGAGTTGTTGAGAGAACACTTTTGAGGATTATTGAACTTGAATATACAGTAGGTGATGATAGAACAACCATATATAATCAGACTTATATAATCAGAGATGCATCATTGGACCAAAATTAAAATACTGATAATGCTTCAAATATACTTCAGTCTCTAGTATGATCTTCTTGAGAAATACATATCTGTTGAGGATGATTGTAGATGGAATATGTCTTCTTCTGCGATACACATCTGCAGTCAACATCTGCTCAATTATGATGAAGACCATATGTGTTTTATAGTTGTGGTTCACCTTTCCTGCCTGTTGGTGGTGATATGAGCTAGGATGCTGACAAGGATATTACACTTAGTAGCTGAAAGGTCCTTGTTGCTGATGTGAGCAATGAATCAACCCAGAGCTTACAACTTATTGTGAGATTAGACGATATCTTTCAATTTAAGAGACAAAATATCAACTTTACTTCTTGTACAATGTACTTTCAAAACAAACCCTTGAGGCTAGATACATTCAATGTATTGGTCAATCTCACTTATCAACCATGCAGTTTTATTTATGACATAAGGGGGTATGTATGTCAATGATCAACCTCATTTCAATGGTGAAATGCCAGCAATTCCTTTCTGCTGGAGTATGCTTGTGATGAATCAATAACAGAATTTTGAGCTTCAACTGTTAGATTAACACAACTATTTTGTCATGATGATTTTCAGCAAAAACATCTTCAAGTTGTTTAATTGATATCTAAGCCAACAGACTTCACACAGTTTTATGAATGATCTTAAGAAAGAGAGGCCTTGAAGATATATATGTATTGACTTCAGGAAGGCATGCAATTATATATAGACATAGATATTGCTTCAATGCTCAATATAATGCTTCAAGCAAAATAATGATCCTTTAGCACTATTATTGACCTTTTCATGCTTTAGTGATGCAGATAACGCTGGGAATACTACCTTGATGTACTTTTGCCATAATCCTTTGATCATGAGGACCTTTACCATACCACTGCTCCACTGATAGCACTTGGTATTCTGTTGATTTGCATGCTGCTTGTACCAAATACTAATTGATACTACTGTCACTTCATCTCACACATGAACCCATAGTTAAGACAACCTTCATATTTTCTACTATTGAGCTCTCCACTGTTCTCAACAACAATCATCAATATACTAAATATGGCCTTAGCATCATTAACCTTTTGCTTAGTCTGTCATTCTTGTTTAAAAGAATGTCACTGCATTTTCCTTTCTAGGACTGCTCCAAAATCATTGCTGCTTTATATACAATTCAATTGTTCTAACATCATGATATTTAGTAAGACATCTTCAATTTATTTACTAGGAATCTTCATGGGCTGATCACTCAGAGATTTATCACTCACTTAACTGAATTCCTCCAAGGGGGCTTTTCATAGATGAATGATGTAATGATATAATGATGATAGGCAATTCTCTTACTCATCCTTCTTAAAGAGATTCATTGTTAATTCTAGCATTATGATGCACAATGTGATCATCACTTAATGTGTCGATGTCTTATTTAGCTTACATGTTCATGGCTGATGTTCTCTCTACTACCATGGCTTCGTGTTGTCTTCTCCTCTTCCATCAAAATTTCAGTTATTGTGTGCTTGAGGAGTTCTTCTTCCTCTATAGTTCTCTGTTAGGGAAATTGTCCTTTCCCTTCCTGATCTTATAGTTGTTTTCATTCCAAGGAGCTCTTCTTAGACTACTTTCATGGGGACTATTTATGAACTACTCTCCCCCTGGGAATTTGCTTCATATCTATCACTGATTGGATATTTGCATTACTTCCTAGAGCAGCTCCCCCTGAGACTATGATGGGTTCATTATGTTATTGAGGTAACAGGCTCCCCCTTTCTCTTTTCCTTCCATACTTTATTGGGGTTCTTCATAATGTCTGCACTTCTTTTTGATTCATGGTTTTGTTTGATTTGATTAGATTCCATCATCTGTCTAGAGTTCTTTAATGTATATGGCAATTTACATTCTTTTTCATTGTGACCAAGCTTGAGGCATACAAACATCTTATCTTACCAAGGTACGTTTGAGCTGATGTATAATATTTCGTTCCCCTTTTTTAACACAATTTACATTCAACAAGTTTATGTCCAAAATTATTGCATGCATAACAGTAGCCATGGAAATTATTTGTGTACCTGGTGAAAGATTGTCTTTTCCAATTTCTTGCTTGAGGGGTTCTTCTGATTTGCTGCATCTTTTGCTGGTTGGACTGGATTTTCTTTGTCTTACGATATGCTGCAATATGTCCAAGTTTGTGGCAGGAAAAACAAGTGATACTTCTCATAGGAGGAAAGAACCTTCTTTGACATCTTCCAAATTTATTCAATTCATATTCAAGAGTGTATGACCCTTTTTCAGCTGACTGTTTCATCCTCTCATTCTCTGTCTGTTCATGTTGCTGCTTGTTTCTGTTTGTTTCTCTGCAAATCATGTTCTTGCTGGCTTCTACTTCTGTAGGATTCTTTTGAGCTGCTTCATTGTCCTTTACAGATTTTACAAAAATGACATTCCTGTTATCTTCTACCTTGGACTTACTGGTTTCTCCTTCATATCCTATCCCAGCCTTTATGAGAGGTGACCTTTGAGTATTTAGAATCTTGTCCAATTGTTCAGAGCTTTTCATTTGAGGTGTATTAATTCTCTTTGAGATTTTTCTAATTTCTTTCTCAGGCACACTACTTCTTCTTCCAATCTCCCACATTCCTGACTTTTCTCTCTCTTTTTTTGCAGTAGAGTGTCTTCTACTTTCCTTGCTTCTTCAAGCTGTGTCTTCAGGCAAATAATTTCTTTCTTGTTTTCATATTCTTTCTCATCACATATTTGTACCAATGTCTTAAGGTCTTTGTTTTCATTCTTCAATCTTTCTATTTCAGTCAAGGCTGTGTCAAGTTTGGCTTTTTCCTCAACTGTAATTTATTCATGGTTCTTACTTCCATTCACACTAGCTGGTACCTCATCTGATTGACCTTTTTCCTTTTGAAGGGAATTTTTCTTCTTCTTCTGGTTTATCTTATCCTTCTTGAAAATGCAGCCCCTAGTGTCTACTTCAAGCATGAAATGCAATCTATCCCAGATTTCTTTTGCAGAGGTTAAATCCATAATTAACTGAAGATCCTTGTTATGAAGACTATTATATATCACACATTTTGCTTTGGCATTCCACTGTTGTTCTTGCACCGAGGGAGAGTCTGTGCAGTAACCATCACATACAAGTTTCCATACCTCAGGTTCATAAGCCATTAAATCTGTTTTAACCTTATCTCTCCATTCCAAAAAGTTTGTTGTATTTAACACATATACATTTTGATAGTCCATGACTCAACCAGATCTCCTTCAAGCTATTAGGCTTACACCAAAGGAACCGTCGTTGATACCAATTGTTGAACCCTTAGTTAAACTGAGAGGGGAGGGGGGGTGAATCAGTTTAACACATTCATGGACTTTTAAAACTTTCCTTTACACATTTATTTACACCTTCATTTCATGATCAACTTAACATGTGAGCAATCTTAATTAGTGAGCAGCAAGTATTACGCAGATTAGATAATGTAACAGCAGTCTTAATATGTGAGCAGCAAGTATTAAGCAGATTAGAT